>VMBQ01003243.1:4975-113410 GCA_007657795.1 Dreissena rostriformis
CTAGACAGGACTTGAAAAATTGACACTTTACCTTAAGGGGGCACACTACAGTTTTTCACAAATCGGCTCCTGGCTGCCGGGGTGGGGGCACTGTCCGTTCTCACAGCTAACACAACGTCTACACCTGAAATCATACAAAACATATCTTCAGTATTGTTGGGGGTATGTCTTCCAAAAAATACATGGATAGCCATGGTGCACTCACTTGCTGTATATTTTTATCATGGACAATCAGCCAATTTAGGGGTCTGAATGTCACCTGTTTTCGAGGCCATTTCTGTGATTTTCAACACAAATTTACCACTAAACTGCAAATGCCAGTTCATTAAACACTTTCTATTTTACTGCATCACTAACCAGATTTTTTACCGACACCGAAGAATCCTAGGGTCATCCACGTGTTTTTTGCAGAAATTCAGTTGAGTGAAGGCACCTTAAAAATTCATGCAAAATTAGCCTTCGGAGCTAGAAACCAGCATGTACGTATTTCATGACCTTGACTGCACAGCAGACACACTGGCTAGGCACTGGACACATTTTCGAATTCACTTAGCATGCATTTCAAACCACCACCACTAAAATCTGATACTTTAAACTTGTTCAACACTATTATTGCTGCTCAGTTTTATTGTATCCCTATTTATTAGAAATTTCTCCCCTGCCAATTCGACACTAAGGCTCAAAACTGTATAGTGCTACCTAAACAAACCAAACGAGAACACGTTCTGCACCTCAGATCGCTGAAATCGTAATATTTACTTTCATTTCAATTCAAATTTACGTTAACAATTGTATCTTCATTGATTGATATGCTTATAGTTCTAGTTTGTTTAAATTTGTATTTTGATTCTGCCTTGCAATATAATTTCGAGACCCTGAACTTTTCAGAAAAAGTTTAGAAACTCTGATAATAGCTTTCTTGAACTTTAGATTAATAAATTATGCTGTTTTGAACTGTTTTCGGGTTTAAATATTTTCTTTATAATTCTTTGTGAGAGTGTTGTGATTGGTCATAGGTCAGTGTTGTGTTGTTTATTTTCAATGTCCACTGACCAAGTTAATTGACCGAGTTCTTCTTCGGATACAGCGCCCATTCTAGATCAAAGATTCTGTGCCTCAAAAAATAGAGTTGCTCTATTTAGCAAATGCCTTATTCGTATGCTTGCTTAAAGATTTTGATTTAATTTCCAGTCGGTTAATATTAAGGCATTTTACTGTTAATGATCTAATCATGTGAAATAAAATTGCTTGCATAATTTTTTTATGAATATTAAGAGTCAAGAGTTTTATTGGTAGTGTTAGAGTGACTTGGCCACGCGCCCAACACCCGTGTGAAGAATGAGTGACTCCTTAATTATTGTTCTTCATACAAACAGTGTAACTTAAAATAGAGAATCAGTATTGTATTGTCTTTTAAATTAAAGAAATTATTACATTTTAAATTTATATTGTTAATCTGGGGGAAGTTTCATTTATTTCAATTCTATCTGAGCTGTTGTTAGTATTGGGTGGTGCGGTTTTCTAGCGGTCGTGGGTTCAATCCCTGGCCGGGGCACTGGAAATTTCAGAAATGCTTCAAGTGTTTCCCACCCAACTAGAGATGTACTGGTATGAAACCCAGGTAATTCTCACGTGTATCCGTGCTATACACTGAGCACGTAACAGAACCAAGGGATCTATTCGCAAAGAGCTAGGGTATCGCACCCGGATTCCTTGTATCTCAATTCTGTCTCTTTTGCTTGCTGTCTCTTCAGCAAAAAATCAAAGGACCCCATTGGAAATAAGTGCTTGCACTCTCATGGGTTATCCTTGACTGCAAGGTCAAAATAAATACATACATACATACGTTGTAAACATTGTAACAAAGAAAACATTGCTTTTTATGATTACATTTTTCATGCAGCTATATGGTTCAAATGATGTCTGCACAACAAAAGTAACAGGTGTCTAGATAATGTTCTTAACTATTAACTGAACAATAAAAAAAATAGCGTAAATTTGGTAGGAATAATTGTGTTTAAAATTCGCAAATGAGCAATATCTCTTAATCCCATAATTTTAAGAATTGTCTGCAAAAACCTTGTAAAACCCCGTCATTGTTTGGGAATTAGTTAAAGGGTCTTTACAAGTAAACAACTGGTATGTTGTTTAATAGATCATATATGTATTGTATTCATTACTATATTTTAATAAACCAATTTGGAAATATATTAATCACCTGTATAATTAATAAGACTTAAAAACACTATTGTAAACGTGGAAATTATATGCTTCTTTCAAATGTAATTTTTAATGAATGTAACATAGGTGGGTTAAATATGATAGATATATCTCCTTTTGAAAATACATGGAAATAACATGGCATAAGAGAGATAAGTGTAAGGCGAAGGAAATTGTTATTTACTGGTTAAAGCATCAATAAATTTTAAAACAATATGTAATACTGGTAAAATGTTTGCAGAGAATATATGTTTACTCTTGAAAAAAAATATTTTGGCTCAACGTCTTGAAAAACTATATATTGTGCATTGAAAATCTTCCAATAATAAATTGTGATGATATTCTGGATAGCCTCTACTTTATAATTATAATTTTAAAATGAACAATTACAGCTATAATTAGATTAAAAGTGTATATGAAAGAGTTATTCATTTTGTGAGTGGTATTATTATAGCAAGAAATTGTTGTATTTTAAAAAATCTTTGGATACACAATTGTACTAAGGATTACTTAACCTAACACATTAATGTGGGTATTGAACATTTTGAAGACATGCCTTATTTTGAATAAAAAGAACTCAATGAACTATATTTCTAACTTACATTAAGAAAATAGTAACAAGCCCTAAATAAGAGAAACATACTTATCAAATATTATTTCAAAACTTTGACATTCCAGTTTGTCATACAAATTGGAATTCGGAATTCTTTAATATTGACTGAAAAATGATCATGCACTCTTGTTCAATCTAACTAAGAAAATATATATCAGATGGCGCCAGTGCACAGTTGTTCACAGAATCTTGGGAACAAAATCCCTTATTTTTAAAATGAAAATTGTTTCCAACTATTTATGTAATTCTGTAATTATGAAGTAGAAAATACTATGCACTTGTTCTGGTACCCCATTTACCCTAAAAATTGTTTAATTTGTTGATGAGATTATTTGTAGAAGTAGACCAAGCATACCTATTCATATTAAATGTCAGGAAATGATACTTTGGATTACAAATCCAAAAATGAATGATATAAACATAGTGCGACGAGAGATTAAATGGTATATCTTTTAGGACAATTAAAAGCCCTGCCAAGTATTGATTTGTAAATAGTATGAAACACACGTTTGGAATATACAAAATACAATTAAAGCAGATGAAAACTTTCATGATCATCTTTTTGAAAAATGCTGTAACCCTTTACAAAATGACAAATTTTAATCATCCCAAATTTTCCACGGATGCATATAGCAAATGAAAATGAAATAAATCAGTTCATCCTGTAGTACCTAATTATATCTTATTCTATAAACTCCTAATGCCATTAAAGATTGGAGACTATAAGGAATGAGTTGAGTTAGGATATTGCAAGGGTTTCACTTGGTGTTTGTCTATAATAATAATAATATTAATTTTAGTATTTATTTATATTGACACATTTCAAGAGTCTAAATAACCATCATTGTCACAATGAAGTAGCATTAAATCCATTATCTTGATTAAAATGTAGATTGTTAACAAAAGTAAAGTGAAAATTCCTCAGCTCAAACCGTGGATTGAACCAGGGTCTTCCGAGTGGTAACCGTGTCGCTAAACAGCTAGCTCATCAGCAAGGCGTTTGGAAGTTACCTTATTTAATTACAAAAGAAGATATATTTTTTACAACACTTTATTCCACTCCTTTACTAATGTCAACATTGTTGACTGTTTATGTGGGTCGCGAATGTATATGACAATATCAAAATAATGTTTTAATTACTATAATTATCCTCCTTCCCAACAAGATGTTTATTTGTTGAAATAACAATTGTCTGTCCCTAGTCATGTAATAATTCATCATGATCTAAGACAGACAATGATAAAATATCTGATTCTTCATTAGGATCTCGTCCGATTAACGTAGCTATGAATCCGAGGGAATTCAGGTATTCACATTGTCTTTTCATTATTGACAAAAGTGGAGTTACGACAACAACTTGACAGCCAGTGCACTGATTTCTTTTGATAAATTAATATATTTGATACACCACGTTTTTCCCTCCACCTGTCCGAGTGCTTAAAAAGACATCGCGCCCATGTAAGAGACTAGAGATACGTTTACTCTGAAAGTCGTTTTATTTCTCAATTTTAATGTATTCGCATGCACGACGAAATTCCATTTCTACGGACGACGCCATTTTGACAACAAACCCGAATTCCTACAGTACGAGTTGTATCATTGGTCAAACATATCCTCATGAAACCGTGAGGGATCCAATGAAATTACTGGATTTGACACACCCTAAAACGGTGAAAAGAGTTCGTAATGTCCCACGGTCGATAAATGGAGAGTAGCGGAATGGGTCAAACGTGGGTATCCGACGATGCTTTAGGGCTTGTTACTATTTTCTTAATGTAAGTTAGAAATATAGTTCATTGAGTTCTTTTTATTCAAAATAAAGCATGTCTTCAAAATGTTCAAAACCTACATTAATTTATTAGGTTAAGTAATCCTTAGTACAATTCGAAATTCAATTTGTTCCAACATGTGTATCCAAAGATTCTTTTAAAATACAACAATTTCTTGCTAGACCCTTTAACTAATTCCCAAACAATAACGGGGTTTTACAAGGTTTTTGCAGACAATTCTTAAAATTATGGGATTAAGAGATATTGCTCATTTGCGAATTTTAAACACAATTATTCCTACCAAATTTACGCTATTTCTTTTTTCTATTGTTCAGTTAATAGTTTAAGAACATTATCTAGACACCTGTTACTTTTGTTGTGCAGACATCATTTGAACCATATAGCTGAATGAAAAATTTAATCATAAAAAGCAATGTTTTCTTATGTTACAATGTGTACAATGTATGTATTTATGTATTTCTTTTGACCTTGCAGTCAAGGATAACCCATGAAAGTGCAAGCACTTATTTCCAATGGGATCCTTTGTTTTATTTTTGCTGAAGAGACAGCAAGCAGAAGAGACAGAATTCAGATACAAGGAATCCGGGTGCGATACCCTAGCTCTTTGCGAACAGATCCCTTGGTTCTGTTACGTGCTCAGTGTATAGCACGGATACACGTGAGAATTACCTGGGTTTCATACCAGTACATCTCTAGTTTGGTGGGAAACACTTGAAGCATTTCTGAAATTTCCAGTGCCCCGGCCAGGGATTGAACCCACGACCTCTGGAAAACCGCACCACCAAATACTAACAACAGCTCAGATAGAATTGAAATAAATGAAACTTCCCCCAGATTAACAATATCAAGTTAAAATGTAATACTTTCTTACAGTGATCGGGTATCGAATACTGAAAATAAAATGTTAACACTTTATGCTTTATTGCTAAAGGTAACAATATATCAAAAGCAATAAATCACATGTATAACAATGGTGCAGGTCCGTAAGGGTACTTTTTAACTTAACCTACATATGCGGGATTTGTAGTTATCAAACACATGACTAGATTTAATAGGCTTATCGATTGCTAAATAAAAAGTTTCACTACCATGGCGTGGAACCGTATGTATAGCTGCTGTTGCCAAATGTATTTGATGTCAGTAATAAATAAAACTGGTTTTTCTCCTGAATTTTACATATATTGTAGAACACAAAATCATTATCGGTTTACAGACATTAAAGGCTGAATTAAAATTCTTTCAAAATTACATCCATGTCAGTTTTGTTTGTTTCTTAGTACATATTTTATTATATTTTGCTAAAGTTTTACACCAAATTACATCTGTTCGTCAACATCAGAACCAAATTTACATTGGGCATATACCCAATAGCATTGGGTCTGCATGTAAATTCAATAATATTTGTGTGTAGTATTTGGATGAACACGCAGGTAATATTTATATATTTAGGAAAAGTTGCAATTCAAATAACAGGGATTGCATCTTAAAAAAATAAAAGAACTGCATGAACGAAATGCAAGTCACTTCCCATTGAAGTTCGTAAAGAGCGTCAAAGCGCAATTTCAACTAATTGTCGACACCTGTATGCATCCCTTTTGCTTGTTAACGAAATTCGCTGATGAAAACGTCATTGAAGACTATGATTGAAACGCACTTTGAATGTTTTACGCAAAGAAGAAAATATGGATTTTTGGAAACAATATTCTAAATGCTTCAATCATTTAAAACATTTAAATGCTTGTGTGTAATAATTCATGCTTCACTTTTCTTCCGAGATTAACAGTAGCCAGCAAGATGAAAAGTTTGCATACAATAACTGTGCAGCTGACAATCTGCGAAACACATTCTCGAGATGTTCTTGTGTGTAATAGAATCACTGTGTGATGTGGCTTTCATTCATGTACATAAACAGTCTCATTTCCGGCAGTTTCTTCATCCCCAACTCGTTCACCAAATCATCAATTGTTCGTGACTCGTTAAGATTGCTCCGTCCACAAGATTTTCTTTAAAAATTTCAACGTATTCGTCAAGCTTCAAAATCCTTAAAATGTCACCAATTTCGTTTATTGTCAAGTCCTTTATTCTTTCCATGTTTGCGGACTTTATATTTTTATCTTTATTTACATTGTGTGTAATCAGAAAAGGCGCTGACGTCATCGATGATATACATAGTATCTCGTCATTCTCACTAGAAGGGATATTGCTTTCGTTTGTATTTCCCTTCGAGACAGACCTTAAAAATAGGAAAACAACAAATGTATCCTTATCGTCCTCAGTGAAAACATCATCATCGTCGCCGTCGTTATCGTAACCGTCGTAACAGTCGTCTTCGTCGTTGCTGCCTTTGTCGCCGCCGTCCCCTATTTAGTACTTATACGTAATCATCACCGCTATCAATATCATCATTATCACTATAATCATTCTCGTCATTATTATCATCATCATCATCATCATCATCATTATGGTCGACATCATCATTAGCATCATCATTTTTATTATAACCTTATAATAAAGGTTATGCTATTAAAACAAGCATTATCGACATCACCATCATACGATTTATCAACATTACCATCATAATAATCTTCGTCTTAAGCCTCAAAAATCACAAACGAACATTGACGTCAAAACCATCCAATATTCAATCATCTAGCAACTTACTTGACGTCACCAATGGCCTCCGACAACACGCATTCTTCCGTTACAACACACTTTTCCACGTGAAGGGACGGACTGTTACCCGGCCAACGGACGTGTTGACATACGGTTCCGCTCCTGAACAAGTGTATTAATATGTCGTGTTCTGAGAAAACTGGGCATAATGCTTGTGCGTAAATTGTCATCCCAGATTAGCCTGTGCAGTCCGCACAGGCTAATCAGGGACGAAAATTTCATTTTTTGTGGAATTTTTCGTTTAAATGCTGTCTCTTCTTAGCAAAAATCCAGTTTAGGCAGAAAGTGTCGTCCCGGACTAGCCAGTGCGGACTGCACAGGCTAATCTGGGATTACACTTTGCGAACATGCATTTTGTCCAGTTTTCTCAGAACGCGACACATTTTTGCTTTTAGGACGCGCAGAATGTTGAAATGTACAGAAAGAAAACGGTCTGAATTGCATGATGCTTGGGTCTTGTAGCTTACATGAGAAGAAAGGCACACAACTTACTGATGTTTGTGTGTTTTGAACGGGTTATATTAAGCAAATATAATGCACAGGAAAAAGTGTGGACAAGCTGATTAGACTGTTTCCTGCATGCAGCAAAAGTAATACCCCGGAAAATGTAGTCATGTTCCTTTTTAGTACTTTCGTCATAAAATGAATCTTAAACGACATGAACAATATTTGTAGTGGATAATTTGTAAATAAATAGCAAGAATAAATATTTAGTGAAATCTCTGAACATGTAGTAGAACATTACCATAAAACAACCGCATAAACGTTTAGTCACTAAATACTTTTAAACAATAAAGTATTGTATTCGTGCGCGTTTTAAGTCGTTATAAATACAGCTCGGTCATTTACGCGTCATTGCAATAAGTTCTGTTTAATTAATAACGATACTGTTACTAATACCCCCGCCCCCCCCANCACACACACACACAGCCGTAAAAAGAGTCGTTGGGGAAACTTTAGAGCAATAGAATAAAAGTGCATACTCTACCTGGCAGTACAAAACGAGACGTTTGTATTTCATTTATTGACGTTATAAAACGATCCGCTAATTTTTGAAAAGTATTTTTGAGAATACTGGATAACTATACTCGATGCCCCTTCAAACTGAAGTAGCAGGCCGAAGTGTGTAATTAGGTCGCGAGATGTCTTGTATTATGCTTGTCGTTATGTTTTTGTTATTTGACAAAGTAATGTTAACATATTTGTCGTGTTCTGAGAAAACTGGGCATTATGCTTGTGCGTAAATTGTCATCCCAGATTAGCCCATGCAGTTCGCACAGGCTAATCAGGGACGATAATTGCCGCTTTTATGGAATGTTTTGTTTAAATGATGTCTGTTCTTAGCGAAAATCCAGTTTAGTTGGAAAGGGTCGTCCTTGATTAGCCTGTGCGGACTGCACAGGCTAATCTTGGATGACACTTTACGCACATGCATTTTGTCCAGTTTTCTCAGAATACGACACAAATTATAAGCGATATTGCGATTAGCCCACGCTATTTACTAGAGTTTACATTTAACGTTACCATCGTATATAACATTAAATGAAACTGTTTTAAAGTACATGTGCATATCTTTGAAAAGTGCAAACGGATGCAAACGGATGGACAATAAGTCGTAATATGCTACAAATGCGTTTAAGCAAAACTTGGTAAAGTCTTTTGAAAATACATGTCAAACATTGTCGCAATGTATAAACTAACAAGTACTTGCAAAGTAATTTGTAAAATTAATAAGCGTTTCCAACCACCAAACATTATGGAAATGTATAAATACATAAATACGTTGAGGGGGAGATATTTTTCCCAGCCACAACGCGTTTTTTTTAAAACTCAAAGCAAGAAATGATAACTTCTAAAGGGACGATACACCTTTTTGCATGAATACTTTAATGCATTCTAAGGCGATGTACCGTGCAACAGCGGTTAAGCATTCCGTAACATCTTACATAAATATAGGTTTACTTTTAACCAGAATAAATAAGATTCCCGGTAAAGAGATAAATAAACCAGTGCGTTATTGGCGCTGTTTTAGCAAAGTGCCATTTGTACGTGAACGCACATTGTTTCAGGCTCAACCTTCTCAAAACAGTAACCTATCTGTTAACCACACCTTGTTTGCCAAAGGGCATAATGGTCGGCTGTGAAAGACGCCTGCGAGCCGGAAGTGTCGGGATCTTCTCATCACTGAAATCCATCGCCAGGGCCAGAGGCGACCTAAACGGAGGAGATTTCTTAGATTTCGTAGCATGCGCGGGTTCGATTTTTATCTTTGCTGAAATTTGAAATAAATTGTTGAGAGTCATTTTTGTTAGCACTTTTAGCAAAGAACGTTCGTGGGGCAGCTGAAAAACAAATGTAGAAATGCCCTGTTTGATGTCATGGGAGAAAATGTTTTCATGCACTTTTTGCCCCATTTTTGAAAAATTGCTACACGGGACTTTCAATCCTTAAGTAAAACACAAGTACAGTCATTCATGTTTTAGTTTTTTCTGAAATATTTAGCTCGGACATTCATGTTTTAGTTGAAAACAAGTGTACATCAAATAAAATATGTTTTACCAGGAAACATATCAATTATAACGAAGCGTTTAAATAATGTTTTTCAAGGACAAGTTTTTCAATGAAACATATATCAACCCAGGTGGATCTTGAACATTTCTTTCTAGTGTTATCAAGGTCAAAACACTGGAAACATCCAATACTGGGCTTACGTTTATGTTTCGAATCTGCATGTATCAAATCCTTATTTGCCGAATCTTTCTGTTCCGGTAAATTGGGTTCTATTTTGGGAGTGGATCTGGCTGGCAGCTCAGGTGGCATCTCATTATAATCAACATCGTCTGGAATAGCCGGGAAAACGACAGTTAAATCAGCAACCATAGATAGGAACTTTTGCATCGTCAACTTAAACATCAACACAAATAACTCGCACGTCAGTTAAAAGGTCAACACTCCCAATTTAACTCATTTGTTCAAGACATAGTCAGAACGACCATGTCAAGTAAAGAGCTAATGCCATTGATGCAACTAATTGCTTGTTAAATTCGATTAATGGCTACGGATAAATATTGTACCCAATGCCTTCTCATTCATTATGCTTTCTATATGAGGTGTTATGTGCTTCTATGCTGCTATTCAATACTAAGCGCTGAATACTACTGCACGTTGCGTCTAACTTTTAGTAGTTTACTTTAGTTTAAACCTATTTATGTTAGCTCCATTGCATCGTAAGCCTTAGGCTTATTGAACCGCTCTCGAGTCCGTTTCTTGTGTAGAACCAGTACTTGGCGTCTAAGGGGAGATCTAAAGACCGCCCGGCAGTAGCACTCGAACCAGTAACCTCTCGTTCGCTAGGCGGAAACCATATCTTCTACGCCACGGCGACGTCTCTTATGTATGTTAAGTATATGACGTGATCTCCGCCAACGTGTATTGTTGATGATGCTTACATGGGTTATTGAAAGTATCGAACATAGGGCAAGGTTATTTTAATACATGTTTACAAACGATCCAAAGGATTTTGTTCATACCTTCCACCAGTGGTCCGGAGATGGCCAGAGGGTCAATATATTTAGTAGGTATGCCTCCGCCTACCGTCACAGAATTGATCTTCCGGGTATCGTTCTTGGGAAAATCTGAGAATAATAGAGAATACGTTAAAATATTTTGATTAGTTTTAATAAATGCATAAGGCATAAAATGTTGCTAGTTGACTACTCGTATCTCAATATAAAAGTACGTTATTTATGTCTGTCAATTGTTTTCGTTAAAATATTTATGAGACATAAGTTATTTTCAACCAGTTAAAAAAGGATGAAACATGCAAGAGATCATCTCTATGAATAGTATTGCATGATATGTATCGAATTTACTCAAGTGAAAAAAATCATGATCGAAAACGCAATCTTAAATGCATGTTTAGGTTCGGCACAAGAACTTCAGGTCGGTCGGTACAGAGGAGATACATATTTTGTATACGTATAATTTAGAAACTAGTTTGGCGTCTTGTTTGCTAAACCAATAAAACTGTATATATTTATACACATGTACATTGAACTTGCATAGAGAGGTTGTTATTAAACTATACGTGTTGGTGTACGAGTATGTGTAGATTACGTTTTTTAAACATTTGTGTTCCTAATTATATGATGCTTATACAGGTACAGTGTGTAGCGGAGTATTTATGTGTGGGATTATATGAGTCGTGTTGTTAGAAAACTGGGCATATTGCTTGTGCGTAAATTGTCATCCCAGATTAGCCTGTGCAGTCCTCACAGGCTAATCAGGGACGACAATTTCCGCTTTATGGAATTTTTCGTTTAAATGATGTCTTTTCTTAGCGAAAATCCAGTTAAGGCGGAAAGTGTCGTCCCGGATTAGCCTGTGCGGACTGCACAGGATAATATGGGACGACACTTTACGCACATGCATTTTGCCCAGTTTTCGCAGAACGCGACTCATATGCTGCTTATACCGGTACACTGTGTAGCGGAGTATTTATGTGTGAGGTAAGACTATTTTAAACTCGAATTAAGTCTTATCAAGATGAATTCCAATTCATATCGATTCTTGAGGAAATCTTCCCTCAACTGAACAAACTACATGTGGTTCGCAAGCGAGTTAAAATTACGCTCCTCGTAAATAGACAATTGTACATTATGAATGGTATACAAACGAGCAAAACACGAATCAAAAGTAAGAAATATCTGAATCGAAATCAAATACAGGAGTTAGTCTAAATCACGCAGATAAACTTATAAAGCATTGTGCAAAATTTCACAAAAACAAAAAGCGGCATTTGTGGACGTAAACAAATTCGGATGGCAAGTTGATAATACATCGATGATTCACACGCGAAAGGTGTTTGTTTTATCTCAATCATGTTAACCCATTAATGCCTAGTGGACTCTCTCATCCTTCTAAATTGGATCAATTTATTTAAAAATTAGGGATGTCTTTTATATTTATTTCTTACAGAAATTCCTTTACGCAAACAGCGCAGACCCCGATGAGACGCTGAATCATGCGGCGTCTCATCTGGGTCTACGCTGTTTGCCAAGGCCTTTTTTCTAGACGCTAGGCATATATGGGTTAATACAAATAGTTAAAAAAGAAAAGCATCACGTAAATGAACATGTATGACATAGGTTTTATGCTAAAAAACAATGAAGAACTTAAGCATCTGTGTTGATAAATATTCCTCAAATCAAAGTTTGAATAAAGTGCTTACAATGCATTATGCATGTGCTTTTCGAAAAACTTAAATGTTTGACAAGTGAACAATTACTATATTTTACATGTATCCTATAATACAACATAACAGTTAGCATTATATGAAACATTGGATAAGTGAAATCCTAGAGTCATGTACTATAAAGTTGAAATCGCATAATAATCAGACAGCCCTGTGTTTTAGGCAAATAACCGATGGGTTATACTTAACAGGACAATATTGCATACGAGGAGAGAACACATACACAAACATATATATTAAAAAAAAACAAGCATTGACATTACGTTCTTGGATAGGTGAACGTCTAGCATTAGGGTCTAAACAGGTATGAAGACACAGTCAAGATATAAAAACAAAAACGTGCAATTATAAATAAACATTAACATTATCGCACGGCAAATATAATCAAAGAAATCTACAAGAGTTAAACAATAGCTCAATATTCGGAATACATTTTGCAAAGAGCAGAATCAATGCGAACATGTTTCTTACCTTCCATTTTGTTAAATCAAAACACAAATTACTCCATTAAATTCGCTTACAAAATATTTAATTTCCCTTTTGTTTTCATCGACAACGACAATCTATATAATTAATCTATGTAAAATGGTTATTTAATCGTCTTGAAATCACGCACCATTGCATGTAACTGCATGGTTGCTCGAACAAAACCATCCGCTAAATAAAATACACTCATACACTAGTAAAGCAAATTGAACCTTGTTTTGGTTGTATCACATTTTTAATAACTTATACATGGCATTGTATGTTTCGAAACTGGAAAATAATGCAATTAACCTCATTGAATCCTGATGATAGCTCACAACTGAAACGAGTCGTAAGGTGCACACGCATGTTGTTACGTTTCGCCCTAAACAAATACAATGTGTCAATGTATTTACATCAGAGAGCTAGAGATATTATCTGTCGATGTTGCGAACAAACAATGTTTAACTTCCCTGTCACACATTGGGTTTTACGCCCATGAGATGTTTACATCATTAACGATAATGGTCACCCTTCTCGATTTAACAGATTTGTAAAGAAACTCATGCTTAATATTGTCTAAATGACTAGGACATATAATGTCGTATAATTATACATGTGGATCCGAATCGGTATTAATAACCATGTTTTGATTGTTTTAAATACAGCAGGGGATACGCGTAAAGTGTCCCGACTCTTTCGAATGAGATCCGACAGCGGACCGGCAACGACCTGGGATTGTCTCGTCACACTGAATATATTTTACTCTTTATATTTTCAAGTAGCGTATGTTTTTAAGACGAACTGAACAATTGTTCCTTCAATATAACAAATAATTTACCAATAAATGTAATACGTTTAATTATTATATCAATCATACTTGTGTTGTCCATTGATTGGTTTAAAATCTGCATTTATCGGATGAAAACCTAAAATTGTACTATATACAAAAAACAAGCGCTTATTAGCGCAGTCAGTCTTTCCATCCGTCCGTCCGTCCAATATGTCTGTCTGTTTGTCTGTCTTTATGTATGTCAGTCAGGCTGTATGTGGGTCTGTCTGTCGGTCTGTATGTGTCGGTCGGTCCGTCAGTCCGTCCAGCCGTCCGCCTATCTTTCTGTTTGTCAGTCTGTCTATCTGTATGTCGGTCTGTTTGTAAATATATCTGTCTGTCTGTCCGCCCGTCTGGCTGTATGTATGTCCAACCGTCCTTCCAGTCGTCCTTCCGTCCGTCTGTCTGTCTGATTCTCTGTCCGTCACCTTTTCAATGAAACATTCTATGACTTTATGAGATTTATTTAAACTGTTAGCAAACTGACCTTTAAAAAAAGTGAAAAGGTGGTTGTATGCATGTGCGTGTAAAGTATCGTCTCAGATTAGCCAGTGCAGTCCGAACAGGCTAATCAGGGACGACACCTTCCGCCTAAACTGGATTTTCTTCAAGAAGCTTCTTCCTTTCCCTTCCATAAAAGCGGCAAGTGGTTACCCTGATTAGCCTGTGCGGACTGCACAGGTTTATTTGGGACGAAACTTTACGCACATGCATTAAACCCCCTTTTCACAGAGTGAGGCACATTAATATGACAACATCGTTACCAAGAGTCGGTTATCTCGTTCATAGAGCTTAATAAGTTGTTACCACGAATTGTATATCTCGACATCTCGACGTACTAACTCGTTAGCACGAGTAAGTTACTTATTTATATATGTGTATTTATNAATAAAGCTGGGGTCACCACCTTGGAACGGTCAATGCTAAGCCTTATATTGTGATATACACAACAAATGTACAGTTTACATTGATTTAAGATACACTATTGTATTTAAAAGACATGAAACAGGACGCATATGTCAAAGCGCCCATTAAAACAAAATGTGTAATATGAGAGTAGGAAGGTTGTAAAGCTTAAAAAATATATACGATTGGGCAAACTGAGCATGCATTACGGCCAATTTTAATTGTCGACGTTTTTATGTTTCAAAGGCCATAATTCAGAAGTTGGCTGGTTATCAAACATGGCTCTGATATAATTCTCACAAACAAAGTCAACAAGTTTGTAGGTACGATACTTGTATACTACTAGCATTTCTTTATTTACATTCATTATTTGATTTACAAAAAGGTAACACAATACATCGTCTGTCTTATGAAAAACGTATTATTCAAATGATGTTTTGTGTCTTTTTCAATCGATATCGTATCATTATACACGACCGTTACTCACGGGCGCCACCTTGTTTTGAAATGCATTAATAAACGAGCAAATGCTACTTCCGATGTGGCGCTAAGAACGGGATTTTTAATTCAAAGCTGATTCTGCAGGGTGAGTAGGTGTTTTTTTAAAAACAAATCAACAAATTTCGCATTATTTTAAAACTCGGAAAATGCAGTGCGATTCAGCGAAGATTAATTTATTCACGAATGTACATAAACATACAATCACAACCCATTTGAAAACGTGAGTACTTTTATAAGTTGTAGCATGGCGGAGTGTTTAAAAGCAAATCGATGTCTTTTGCATGTGTGGCGAGCACATTTCAACCCACTTAGATCGCTAACGACATCTAACGATTGCGTTCACCCCATACTAGTTACTACATGCACAGACACATTTATTTTTTAGCTTCTTCCAGATCTAATATATAACTTTGCCTCTTTCCAAAAGAAAATGCTAAGAACAGGAAGTGGCGCCAATATTCTATTAATGAATTAATTGTCGTAGCACAATAATATCATAACATTTGATTTACTTACATTTTATATATTTTGTTCCTTTTTCAATATTTCTTTTTGTCAACGATAAACCGTTAAAGCTATACAGAACAGACACACATTCTATAAAAAACAAGAGGTAAATATTTAAATATATAAGGAACCAACTCATTTAAGAAGTCAGCATTCTGAATAAAAAAGATTGTACGATATATACTCACTATATGTAATCCTTAACAAAAACAAAAGCTTAATTCTTGAAATACTTTTTATTATTATTAGTTAATCTACAACGAATGTGTTTACGAAATAATACAAACATGTTACTTCTGTTTGAAATGGTGAGTGTTTTCCCCTCATTCAAATGCTAAGTTCACTAAAAGGCAAAAGTAAACGAATCTTTATAAGGCTAAATTATGTTGGTCCCACTAATATCTCCAACAATATTCTAGGTCGGTCTTTTTCGTAAAACTGTTTAATATGCTCAAGTTAATAGTATAGTCAATGATATACATCTCCAAGATCTATTAACAATACATGTTTCTTTGTACGTACGTAGACGTTAATTTGTCAATTACATTTGCATAATGATCAAATTAAGAAAACATTATCAAACTCTCAACCTGGAATACCACATAAAATGTGTATGGTCGGAACTATGATGAATGGACAAAAAACTTTGTATTGTACAAGGCTGAGTACTTATATTGTAAAAACTATGATTTGTTTCATTACATAACTGCTGATAATCTGTGTTTATGTGGGGCGATAAATGGAATCTGATTAGTTGATCCTTAAGTTTGATTGACAACTTGCGAGTGTTTATTTAGAAAGTTAGATACACATTGTTACGGATGAGGAGCTACACGTTTGACGATGAATGAGACGAATTTGGTTGACTAAGCGTCATGCAAATTAATACACGTTATTCGCTTTCACAGTGTCAAAATACACTATAGACTTCAATTTACTTATCTACATACTTTTCTGCCAGAGTAAATCGAGCCATTAAATATTACATATCAAAGGACCTTTGCAAAGCGATGTTTAACGGTGTAAATGATGCAACATAAATTATTCATGAAAGTGTCAGAATTCTTCAAGTTTGTTTTCCGTAATTACCGTGCCATAGAATACATTTACATTTAGTTAATATTCATATTATTTTATCTCTGTATGCTTTGCAACATTTTGCAAATCAAACGGGCAATGGAACAGTTAAACATGCATATGAAGTAACGTGCCGTACGCGAGGAATTCTTAAGGTCAGGTGAACAATGGATAAGAAAGAGTATGGATTCATTTGCATGCATACATGCAAATATTGGCTACATTGATTCGTTAACCTGCTGAACATTAACGTTCTACCGAGTTTAAACTTTTTATAAATCTCAATACGATTAATATATTGCTTCCTCCTTTATCAACTTATACCTTATAGTCGTCTGAGCCAGAAGTATGTTTTATATTTCACTGTTGTAGGCTGGAAGATTTATGTAAGTTTTATTGCTGAAATAAATGTTGTAGGTGTCATTGTATGCATTTTGAAATCGTGACTTAGTGTGAACATGTAAGTGTTTTTATAACAATATTGTTACACCAACTATCAACATTTGACCTTAGACTTGTTATGTATAGAAACATAGTGTCGTTGAAACGTATGATTGTATTAATCTGGTGACAAGTCATGCTATGCCTGGCATTTGGAATGAATGATTGTCCATTGAAGATAAATGAAACTTTATATGTAAGAAAAAAAATATTTAGGTTTTACACCTGGGCGTGTTTGTCAACACTCCCGCGTACGTGATGTAAATGAATTGTGATAAGTTTGTTTAGGTTGTTCAACATCTGTTTTAGCATATAGGAACACTTTTTGAAACGTGTTACAGTGGTCATCTCAATTATGAAGGTGTTATACATTAGCGTTTGCGTCAAAACTTCTTTCAAACGTAATGTACATGAAATCCGATATGAATGAAAAGATTGTTTCAGCATGTAAGAAGACTTTTACCATCTTATAGCAAAGAGAAATCTTAAATATGAAGGTTTTATACTCTCGCTTTTTTTGTCGAACAGATATAACATGTAATCATATAAGTATACCTGGTTTCAATATAACCTTTACATTTTACTACGCCATAACTGGTTGTTGATTGTTCGTTTTCATGGTATGTAATTCATGAACTTGCAGCGCGAGGCCGACTCATTGAAGCCGCCAGAGGGCGCTATATTCGAGGCCTAACAATCACGATGTGCCTCACTAACTGCGCCATAACGGGTTGGTGAGTGTTCATATTCATGACCTTGCAGCGCGAGGCCGACTTTCCGAGGCCGCCACCGTGCGCTATATACGAGGCCTTACAATCACGAACTGCCTAACGAAGCCCTAGGAAGGCCAGTTACAAAATAATTACAACGGATAATTAATGTTGCTCATGTGGTCTACCATATGATTAGAAACCTCTGAATAATCGCCTCAAATATATACAATTGCGACTAACGGATGACCTCTTCTTTCTCTGCCTTCAGCAACTGATGGCAATTTAGCTGTAACCAAGCCCTTCGGTAAAGCTTCATTCACTCCGTTCCACGACATCCGTAGCCTCCAACCCTCTGAAGACAGCATTGTTCTAACCTTGCCTTGCAGCTAACGTAAACACCCAAATGCTCCTGACTTATTCTTATAATTTATTACGGTACCTTCTTGAAATGTTGTCTGATCGAATCAACGGGAGAAGTGAGTACTTACTAATTTTCAAGCCCTTGTATACCGACGAACCGAGCGCCGCCTAGCCAATGGAACGGCAAGACACGCTTCGGAAATTACACTTATTTATGCGAGCCTTGTATGGTTATTAAGCGAAAATATAGCTTACTTTGTGAGTTTAATTATCCTTGCTCTGTGTTAAATACGTTTGAAAATGTACAATCTAGGGAAGTAGGTGATAAAGCCTAACACAATTAAACGTAAGTTACTATCGGTTATTTTTTCGGACCGATTAGTCCCGAAACCGTTTGTTACAAACTCAACCTTCTCAAAAACGTTTTTTAAACTTAACCTAAAGCGTTATGAAGATAAAATTATGCTATTTCATACCGATCTTGCATTGTCAAAACACATTCATTAGTGGTCATGTACAAACATATAAACTCGAATGTCGCAGCAGAGTATGTAACTTTTTATATGACCCGCGTCATGCGAAAATGGGCATTGTGCCTTATGCGACCAGCGTAGCTCCAGACCAGCCTGCGCAATCGCACAGTCTGGTCAGGAGCTAAGATGTCCACTATTAAGTAAAGCAAGTTTGTGTGGTTTCATAAGCGGATAGAGTAGCCCCTGACCAGCCTGTGCGAATTTCCAGGCTGTTATGGGTCTATGCTGGCTGCATTTGGCATAATACCCATTTTCGCATGACGCGGGTCATATATTATTTTGGGCAAATCCTGATTTTTCTGCTGTGTAAACGTTTAAGCTGAATTGTTTGTTTTTACTTAAAATTTGATGTTAAACCACAAACTTTAAACATCTTACTAAACAGTTTGATTTTGGATTTCTACAAATACACGATTTTTTTTCGATTACTCTTTGCGTACAGTTGTGTCATGTAGTGCGCACTAGTAATAATGAAGCTGTTTTGTTCAGTTGTTCATACCTTTAATGTAATGATAGAATAAAATGTTGTTTATACGCAAATCTTGCTTTGATTGTATAAGTCAAAGATGTTACCGCTTTGTTCAAAATGGATGTTCCTTTGCATACTCCCTTTACATTGTATAGCTAAACCGTTCATATTTCCGACTTTATTCTCGTCGTTTACATCACGACAACATTAGTTACACACATATATCAGCATGTACGAGTACGCTAAACGTACGCTTGTAATGGCTTGTTTTACCGTTTGGTATTTGGTTGCTTGCCAGGATTAAAGGACCACATGCTATAGAAAAGTCTTCCTCCTGCAGGTCAAGCGGAAGGTTCTCTCCGTTTATATCTGTGTTTATATTAAGATTTGTCGCTCGTTAACCAATGATTAATCATCAGCGATGCACCATTCAAATAATAATTAAGTTTATTGATAGGTTTTGACTGCGCAGATTTAATATCATTTATCTTCCATCCCATTGTGAATTCATATTTTTTTAGTAATATCCATCATATCACATATCGTTGCACTAAAACCCATTTATGCCTAGTGGACTCTCCCATCCTTCTAACTTGCATCAATTTATTTCCAAAATTAGGGATGTCTAGTATATTTATTTCTATATTTAGATATTTCTTACAGAACTTCCTTAAGCAAACAGCGCAATGATACGGCGCCTCATCTTAGTCTACGCTGTTTGCATAGGCCCTTTTTTCTAGACGCTAGGCATACATGGGTTAATAACTGATGATTGATCATTGTTGTGCAAAAGAGCAGTAACTGAGTGTTGGAATATCATGACACAAATATCAAGTGCACAATTGTTCGTAACTAATGATCAGTATTTATGCTTAAATAAAAATTAATTATTCTCGTGTTGCTCTTAAAAACCGTTTACTGTGATTATAACGATATGCTGCGTTGTCAAATAAGTGAGTTAACTGGCGTTTGAAGAAAAAATATCGTTTCCGTAATTTCACACAGTTCCTGCGATATACAACTTGATTTATTTCGTTCGATGATCGATCTAACTTAAACACATATAGTTTCTTTATAATTCATCTAGTACAAATTCGATTGATTCATAATGAACATTGAATTGTGCAAGTTATCATATGAATATAATTAATATTCAGCTTAATCATAGGTTTAATTTGTTACTATATAATGTGCGCATTACAACATGTTATTGTTTTAATCCCAAATTCGCATATGTGAAGATATCCCCGTTGACATTATTATTGGTATCGTATGTTTGTTATCGTTTGAACAAACAACAAGGATCATAAGTACAAAGTAGGTTAATGAAGTCGCATAGAAGTAAATGCAAATTTAGCATAAGTTCAAGGAAGGATTGAAGAAACAAAATGCAAAGGAAAATATTTGGGTTTGACACAAGAGCGTCTTCGTCAACGGTTATCATACTGTTTATATTATAGGATCAATTTGTAAAAAACAGCTTTTCTGATAATAATTTCTCATACATCGTGTGCAAAATTATGTACGACGCGGTAGTACAATTTTTGGTTTTGTTTATGATCTAATTTAATGAAATTATTAAACACTACAATACGTTTCTGTAAATCTCATCATCAGCTTGCTTATTTGATTTGTCAGTATGCATGATTCATTGTTCAAAATGGACGCTGCTGTTAAAATTCACAATTGCACATGATATTGTGCAGCTAAAAAGATCAATTTTAATATTTAAAAAAAAATACAATAACTATACCAATGATTACAATTCTGCTAGATTAACCAATGACATTGACAACTTACAATTAACGATGATATACATGTAGTATGTTGCCGGTTTAAACAGCGTAGATGCACCATCAATACTTAAGATTCCCAATACATCTATAATACAATATGAGCATGTGAAATTTCGGTCATATAATACCTTTCGAACGCAACTGTCAAATTGATAGACTGTTGAGTTAATTTTATTAACACAGAGGGAATCGTATAATGGCAATCATGGACAAACAAAACCGACGTGATCACGATGTGTAAATCAAATATTCCAGTTAATCATCTTTAATTCATTCAACATTAGTGTTTAATCATATTTGAGAAATATACGAATCTCCAGTGACGCGAGTTTTCATACCTAATGAGCGGGATAATGACATTTTGAGGAGTGGTTCATTACCTATTCAGTAATGAAGAAACAAAAAACCACTGTATCTGATTTATCTTCCCTTTTTTTCATTGGCGACTTAATGCATTCTTTTCCATAATTGACGAATCGCCGCCAGAGTTTATACTCATCACTCTTCCGAAATAACGATTAAATCCGTGTGTGTGTTTAATTAATTTAAGTCCCTCCTCGACTTAATGACTTCATTCTGAGAGCACTTTTATCTGTGGCTCATAAAGTGTGTTGTGTTCTGCGAAAACTGGGCATAATGCTTGTGCGTAAATTGTCATCCCAGATTAGCCTATGCGGTCCGCACAGGCTAATCAGGGACGACAATTGCCGCTTTTATGGAATGTTTCGTTTAAATGATGTCTCTTCTAAGTGAAAATCCAGTTTAGGCGGAAAGAGTCGTCCCGGATTAGCCTGTGCGGACTGAACAGGCTAATCTGGGACGACACTTTACGCACATGCATTTTCCCTGTTTTCTCAGAACGCGACTCAAATGAGTAATTTAGTTAGTAAATGATACAGAAGCCATGAACTATTATAGTGTAGCACATAGCCTCACACTGTTCATGCAAAGTCATCTGGACGCCGATTATGCGATAACTGTATTGCTGTGCTATGACGAATGTGATGCCATATTTTGCACCTGGTTATGTTTGTATTGTTTTGTATTGTCGGGAGCAGAGTCGGTTGTGAAAGTCTATTTTGAAAGTATTGCTTCAGTTTCCAGCGATCAGACCCCACCGTTTCGTTTTCTTATTGAACATCACCTTGCTTGCGCAGTGTTACACTTAAACTGTGTAACTGTCCAGCTGACATACCTCAATTCATAACAATATTCATTCCACACTATTAAGCGCAGTCTGGTCAGGAGCTACATTGTCCAATAATGCCACCACGAAGCCGTTGGTGACTTTATAGCGGATAGGGTTTCTGCTGACCAAAACGCATAAGACCCATTTTCGCATGACTTGGCTCATATATTAACAAACCGGTTCATCCTAACCCGTCCGCAGCGTTTATTCTATGAAGTTAGCTGCTTTGATTTTCGAGTATTATGTTTTGACATAAAAGTCCTGAATTTATCTCCATAATTACTGTTGCAGGTTGTTATATGAGCGGCAAACAGTTGACTAACGTTATGAGAATGTGTTATAAATTATTGTAAACACTATCATGCCGCATGGGTATGTACGAACAGGAAAATACAACGTGTAACACGTTATAGACTATCACTATATGTGCATGTATATGTATATGTGTCACACACTACATACAATATGAATATGGCAAAATAGTTTAAATAATAGTGAAATTTAAGATTTGCTTGCAGCAGATAAGCGCCTGACTCAAAAAAATCAGTTTTCTATAGGTAAAACCATACTGTCTTAACAACAAACTATACGAGACTTGCTCTGTGAAAAGGGGTTTTAATGCAGGTGCGTGAAGTGTAGTCCCAGTCCGCACAGTCTCATCAGGGACGACACTTTCCGCTTTTATAATAGTTTTCGTTTAAATAAAGTCTCTTCTTAGCAAAAAATATAGATTATGCGGAAAGCGTCGTCCCTGATTCGCCTGTGCGGACTGCAAAGGCTTATCTGGGACGACACTTTACGCACATGCATTAAACCCCCTTTCCACAAAGCGCGTCTCATACATATTAGCAAAACTGGACTCGGACGCTTAGCACAAAATGATTGAAGAGCGTTCTTTGCCACCCACTTGATGTTGAATCGTACCACGCATCTCATATGCCCCAGTACATTCGTTATAGCAATTTAACATTTATGAAAAGCCGAAAATTTCCACAAACGAGTGAATAGCACATTCAATGATAAATAATAAATAAGAATACGCATCGTTATATTGACTGACATCACTGTTTTAAGAGGTGCCACCGATCATATTTCAGTGTACATGGTAGTGGCACGTGTGAAAAAAACATTGACACTGGTTAAGAGAGCTTCAATATTTGCCTCGCTCTGGCAAAAAAGGAGGCTTAATGCATCTGCGTAAAGAGTCGTTCCCTATTAGCCTGTGCAGTTCGCACAGGCTAATCAGGGACGACACTTTCCGCTCTAATGGAATTTTTCGTTTAAAGAAATCTCTTCTAAACGAAAATCCAGTCTAGGCGGAAAGAGTCGTCCCCGATTAGCCTGTGCGGACTGCAAGGTTAATATGGGACGACATTTCACGCACATGCGTTAAGCCCCTTTTTTTTTAAGGAGGGCGGCTCATATAAATGTTCAATTTCAACGTTTTTGGCTCGGCTGTGCGAAAACAAATAATCGACACATGTTTTCTATTGTTGTTCATATAACAACGTTTCGAATACACATTGGGAGTGCACATTTAAACTTTCGATGGATAAATGTGGCATGTTCTGACAAAACTGGGCAAAATGCTTGTGCGTAAATTGTCATCCCAGATTAGCCTGTGCAGTCCGCACAGGCTAATCAGGGACGACAATTTCCGCTTTTATGGAANGAGTGTTCTCAAAATGTTTCTCGCTATGTTACATTTTTTCTATGACTGTTTTGCCTCCTTTAAACCGTGAAACTTTTCATGATTTCAGTCCGCATTATCTGATACCTTTGCTCTTTAACGTTTATGCGTTGTGCATTTGCGGATGAATAAAACAACTCGACTAGTGTTTCTTTAAAAACAGCGTGCTATTAAACACGAAAACCAGGTTAATTTATTAACGGACGAAATGCACTTAAGAGAATATTTTAATTATGCTCCCGTTAGAAGTACACTATTAATTTTCCCGTTTAACTGCATATTATGGTTGAAATCGATGTACTTGTATTGGATTTAAATGTTAAAAATATATGTTTTTGTTCGTCTTATTTAACTTTTACTCTGTTTTTGTAACTGAATGGAGCGAATCGGAAAGATGCGTGTGTTTACTAAAACGGTAATAATAGTTTGCCCCAAAACTGGCATGTTTGAAGTTCAAAAGGAAATATTTGATTGTAAATGCGAAAAATAAGTTTTTTACACTCATGTCGGAACCGAAAGGTGTCACACGTTTTTTTTTTATTGTGGGCTAAGATGTGTCTTGACTGTGGAATGTTCTTCAATACATTTGGCCGTAGTTCCAGAATATATCTTGGTATGGGAGACAACTTGAGTTGAAATTAATTCGTTCCAAACTAGTCTCCCTTTCATAATACAGGTTGATTATAGTTTAAATACAATGAACCTGTTTTACACCTGATATTATAATCGCGGATTTATCATATAATTGATCAAATTTTATAAAATAATTATATGAGCCTTTCCACGACAAAGCCTGCATTCGTGTCTTCAGTGTTTCGTAAGAACAATCGACTTAAATGGCACATTTATTTTAAGTGTTCTTTGAAACAATATCTGTTATTTTAAAACAAGTATACAACGCAATAATTCATATACAAAACATGGAACAAACGAAAAAAGCTGCAGAACAACACATGAAAATCTCGTTTAAGAAACTATGGCTAGTATATTTTGTGGAAAAATGAATGTTATTCTTGCAGGATTGCGTTTCGGGTGTTGCACTATTCAAAAATAACAATTTTATAAGCGTGTCACTTAAACGCTTTATTTGCAACGTCCTTGTAATGTATACGATTTAAAACCATGATCATACTGACCACATAATATGTACATTTTAACACAACTTTTTATTACATCGACATTAAACGTTTATCAACTTGATGAAGACCACATCTTTCTGTTTTTATCCTAAAACACATTCGCATTATGATTAAATGGGAAAACAACTTACTCTGAAATGTCTTGTTCCGTTGTGTACATATACATAGAAACCAAACACTAAGATTTGATAACAAGCAAGTTGTTTACCTCGCTCTATGAAAATGATTAGTGCGCAACCATGCAACTCCTACGCGCATACGACTACCATGAGAATACAAGATCTGCACGTTACTTGGGTGTGTTGCATCTTTGCACTGAAATAACAGCAAAAAGCTATATCGTATACATAAAAGTGTTTGCGCAGAACACTTGAAGATCGTTAAACGTAGGTTTTCTTCGCCCACGCAGAAAATGTTCTCAGCGTCAAACACATTGAAAGAATCGGCACAGCTTACTGACTGCAAAACATTTTAGTACGTGGTATTGCAGTTGTCTTTCCTGCTTAGTTTTTAAATCAAATGTAGATATTATCGGGTACTTGATTGCATCTCATTTTCACTGAGGTTGTCACGAAATTAGACTAGTTAAACAGAAAGCCTACGTAAATAAAATTCAAATGCAATATTCAGAAACTTCTACGTTAACCCTGAACTTAATACGAGCAAGGAAATACAAAAAGAAAAATATTCGGTTGCACTGGTTGTGATCATGGCAAAGATTATGACCTGAACCCAACAAAAGACACAAATAAGGTAAATTATGTAGTATTGAATGTATCGTACCGTGTGTCACAACTGTTAAGTATACAAAGAAATGTACGGATACAGAGTATTTCAAATTTGATTCTATACACGTGTTTCTCTTGATGGCAGACCATTCAAAATAAGAGGTTATTTTCACGGTAGACTATCTTGTTATACAGAACACAACACGTTAGCCCTCCTGTGGTCACAAACTTTCTTATAAACACATTGAAAACGCTTTTAGAGCTTAACCATCATTTGATTGCACTTTAAAAGTTTAACTTTTATTTGATTGCGTCTGTATTCAAATTTTATAAAATTGCGACGAACGCACGTATCGTCTTATCTCTTAGACACTTTTTTACGATGGCAAGCCTAAAACTCCGGGATTAAAGGAGTCGAGTGATTGACATTTATTTAGACATGTGGATTATTGAGATAACAGTGATTTAATTATAATGTCTTTTTTCGGACAAAATTGACTTGTCGCCACCACAAACCCCAACACGGATTAAACTTAAGATTATTCAGAAATGTGAATTGACGTGGGTAAATATTTAAAGGTAACCTGATAGGAGAAAGGTTAAAAAAGGACAAAAACGAGTTTGTGTGGGCTGTGATGATTATTTGATTCCCTACTGGAAATTATTCGAAAAGACACTGGTATAAGTATGACATGTGATCTTAAAATTGCAGATATTAAAATGTGTTTATCTTTTCATTACGTTTGTTTGCCACTCATTTATAACGCTTTTTTGGATCCCATTGACAGTTACCAAGTAATAAGCGAATGCAGTTACGCTTGCATATTAAAAGACTGCACTATTTAAGCAACTCTTGTCTGTGTTACAACGGCTTTTCTTAAATAAAATACAAGGACGCACATTAAGTATAAGTTTGGATTTAAACGGTTCAAAGTAAGAAAATTTCATAAAATGTGCAATAGTAAGTAAGAAAACGCAATTTAAATAGCGCACTATTTCGTTTGGTGTTTACATACATATATGTGTCGTGTTCTGAGAAAACTGGGCATAATGCTTGTGCGTAAATTTTTATCCCAGATTAGCCTGTGCAGTCCGCACAGGCTAATCATGGACGACACTTTCCGCCTAAACTGGATTTTCGCTAAGAAGAGACATCATTTAAATGAAAAATTCCATAAAAGTGGAAATTGTCGTCCCTGATTAGCCTGTGCGAACTGCACATGCTAATCTGGGATGACAATTTACGCACAAGGATTATGCCCAGTTTGCTCAGAACACGACACCCATATTTGTAAAAGTGTATGAATGTTTTATCTTTTGCAGATTCTTTGGAGAAATAATGGAATCCGCAAACAAAATGATGTCAATGATTGCTTTTGTACTTACCATTCTCCACGGTAAGATTTTCTACTTACACAAGTTTGGGGACTATAGCCATATTTATTCAGATTACGTTTTTTGTTCTCATAGCAAATATCTATTTCATTATATGTGTCGTGTATTAAATCGCTCTGATTAAATTCACCACCGAAAAGCATAAAATAATAACTTACGACTGGTAACTGAAACGATGGCTGATCCATTCCTTGCAGCACTGGGTGCGCCACTCGACCCGAAGGCCACGGTGGCCTTCTCCTCGGGCCTCACGAGCACGCAGTACATCATGAGCGGTGACACGATCGTTTACGACCGCGTCTTCCTTAACGACCACGACGGTTACGACAAATACACGGGCATTTTCACGTGTCCCTTAGCGGGTAAGATCTCAAATCATGTGTCTGTTCTTTGTGCCATTTTAATTAATTAATCGATAAAGAAACTTAGCTGAAGTCGCCGTATTGCTCTATCAAATGTGTTTTTACGACGGTTACGACAAATACAAGGGCATGTTAACTTGCCCCGTAGCGGGTAAGATCACAACTCATTTGTTTGTCGTTTGTTCCATTTTAACTTCTAAATCGATACAGAGACTAAGCTGCAGTCGCCTTATTGCTCTATCACTGTTGTTTGTTCCAGTATTTGAAGTCATTTACTATAAGTTATGTGCATTTTGTCATGTCAATTTTTTTATTCCATTGTTTTGTATTTTCATCGTAAACATAATACATTTTCCATATAACATATTATGTTTAAAAAACGCAAAATAAGTATATTTGTTTCACTTTGTTTTTATAATAATTATGGTACAACGCATCTATGAAGACTATGGTTGGTGTGAATAAAATATTTTTAAAACAGTGTGCATTTCAAACAGAATTTAAAGGTTAACCAACATGGAATAGCATTACACAAGTACATAAAGATATGGGTAAAAACACACACACACACACACACAAAATAGAAAAGGGTAAAGGGTATGTTACTTGAAGATATGTGTATGTGTTTTAAGGTAGGTGACCTAACTAAGCATAATAAGCGCCCAGCGAGTATAAAATATCTGTAATATATTTTGTGTTGTCGCGATTAATTCATCGAGTTTAATTCAATTATAAAAAGGACACAAACTCATCTATGTGTGATTATGCTTATTCCTGTTTGCATTTGAGGATACAATATTTAGCTAATAATAATAAAGCGTTTATAAAGTGTGCATTGTTGGAACTAGTTATGGTCCAAATTGTACATACAAGATAACTCTCAGAAAAGTTCTTTTCATTTTTATTCAGTTTTTAACATAAAGTTTCAAAGTCCATATAGTTCTTTAAGTTAGTTGTTAATGCAATATTTCTAAGTCCTTGTATTTCTCCAAGTAATTAATAACGTTTCCAATACATGACACAATCAGCCCAAATCCCTCCGGATAGGACCCCACCCCTATGGGGTCCTGAAGATAATCCACAAGCTTATCTCCTGTGGGTAAAATCCTCCTACTTTTGAATGACCAAAGTAGCCCTACCTATATACATGAACCGTTACATAAACATGTCAACTTTTGGATCAGATTACTTTATTGGAGTGCATTCACTATATGATGATTGCACGGACACGGAAACAAACACCAGTTAACCTTGTAATCTTGTCACCATCTATAATTAAAATAGACTGCAACCAGTGCATGTACGTTTATACAATTTTATGATCACCATTACCGATAGTTATTGATGGGCACTTGATAACATGTTGACCCCCAATGCACTATGTTAAAAATTGCAGAATGATATAATTGCACAATTAAATGTTTTCTAACCTTTCTATGTTGTTGTAAATAAAGTGTTTGATATCCATCAAAAACTTTTGAATATACTTACAATCCCAGAATACGTGAGTTTTCGATTCTGAATGCATAAAACAAAACTCACGTAATGTTGATTGAACGACATTGCATTTGTGGAGGTAAGTATTGTTAGGTAAAATGTGCATGAGTAATATAAGTATATACGATAGACCATTTTGGAAACCTCTATACTCTTACATCATCGCCTTTCTTTTCCAGGCACGTACATTTTCCATGTCCACGCTTACTCCACCAACAAAGACACAGTCATGTGGCTGAACCTTCTCCACAACGGCCAGTCCCTTGTCAGCGTCAGTGGCTATAATTCTCACACTGTTGGCAGTAATACTGTCATGTTAAAGCTCCGCAAAATGGACAAAGTCCAGGTAAGACCTNGTGTTCAATAAATTCGAAAAATAATAGAAGAAAACACATATGAAAGCTTATTGCGCAATACGGAACATGCAGTGTATTGGCATTTACTTTCAATGAATAAACTTCCTTTATTATCCCACTGTCGCGAATACATAGGCAACTAAATCACTAGCCATCTAGCTTAATCCCGGGCGACCGGGCTTGATGTTTTTACGTAAAGTGTCGCCCCAGCGGCCTACACAGGCTAATCAGGGACGACTCTCTCCGATTTCATGGAATTTTTCGTTAAAAGGAAGAATTTTCTAAACACGAAAATCCAGTCTAGGCGAAAGTGTTGTCCCTGATTAGCATGTGCGGACTGAATATGCTTATAGGGGAGGTAGGGCACTTTACGCACATGATATAATGCCCGGTTTTCCCAGAGTGCGGCTCATTTGTATTCATACTACATGAACCTAATTGATGAGTTTCCCTTCCTATATTCGTACAGATCAAGGCGCAGGACCAGATGCAATTCGCCCTATTCGGACTGGACACGCAAGTGTACTCGACGTTCGCTGGCTTTATGATATATCCCGACGTTAGTGGGCCCATGTTGGATGATGGTGCGGTACATGCACTTGTTGGATAAACAAGGCCATGATTGCCAAAAGAAAGAACACAACATAGCTTTTAAACCTGAGATGTTTTATAAACTTAAAATTCACAGTTTTAATTTCCTTTTCTTTTCTTAAAGAAACGTTCATTGAATTATTAATGTTAAATTTGTATAATTACATATTCAAAAGTTTTAAACATTTCATTCGATTTAAATAGTGTTTGCGGAATATTGTAAGTGAAGCACTGTTCAAATAAACGTTCATTAAGTACAGTAAACCATGGACCAACTGTAACAGCCAAATGTGCTTGTTTTGTTTTATAAGATATCTGCACACTTAATTACACGTTGGCTTTCTTATTAAGAATTAAACATATGCAAATATATGTTTCCATCAACTTTCTTCTTATTGACTTTTGTTTTGATCGTGAATATTAGCTATTGAAATATTTAAAGTTTCTTGAATACATCTTTATCGTAAACGTTAAACGATGTTGTGGAGACATTTGTAGTGGGAAATACAGTTACACTGTGTGTTGAATTGTGTGTGTTCTTTGAATTCTTTGCCAGCATCTTAAACAACGTCACACTTAGGTTGCCATTGCGTAGTGGATATGTTGTCCGCATATTGATCGGGGGGTCACGGGTCCGATCCCCACAGTTGGAGCGTTCTTTAGATCTCCCCCAAAGACACCAAGTACTGGTCACAGGAAACGGACTCGAGAGCATTTCAAATAAGTCTTAGGCTTTCGATGCAATCGAGCTAAAATGAATACGTTTACACTAACAACGTCACACTGTATAAAGTCGATCGCTAGCAAGTTAGAGCTACAATGATCCTCATTGAATTTATCCGATTCGGATTTGAATAAGTGCCATTTAACTAATGTATTTCAAATCGATTCTCTATATTATTATGTATGATATGGTATTAAAATGTTATATACAACTTGGTGGTTCAAGCAAATTGTTCTGATATCGTCAGAAACAGCATTTTGGTGCCAGTTTGATATTATCATAGGACAGTAATTGAAAAAGGAATTTGAAATAAGAGCTTTTACGATATTTACGACTCATTCCAAATCCAAACGTTTAGCGTTTTAATGATCATGCTATAGACTCTCTTAATATTAAACATGCATATATATTTGACTTTAGACATGTATAATAAAAAAAACTCATGCACGAAATCAAGACCAACGTGTGCAAGTTTATGTTTCAAAAATAGAACAGTATAGAGGGTAATTCTTTTGGCAAGTTAGAATGACAAACCAACGCTTTGGTTATGTCGGAATCACTTGAATGTGTCAAACATGTTCATATATGTTGTGTGTTTTGTGAAAACTGGGCATAATGCATGTGCGTAAAGTGTCATCCAAGATTAGCCTGTGCAGTCCGCACAGGCTAATCCGGGACGAAACTTTCCGCCTAAACTGGATTTTTGCTAAGAAGAGACATCATTTAAACGAAAAATTCCATAAAAGCGGAAATTGTCGTCCCTGATTAGCCTGTGCGGACTGCACAGGCTAATCTAGGATGACAATTTACGCACAAGCATAATGCCCAGTTTTCTCAGAACGCGACACATACATGCAAATGCTGTGTTGGGCTCCGTAAACAACGCGTCTTCAGTGATCAGGAATCGTATCATCAAATACAAGTAAGACAAGTTGTCATTGACTTAACAATGGCATAACAATAGACAATCGTATACATTAATCATCAGGTTTATTCAAAAATAGTCAAAGAAATGAAAATCATAATAATACAACAGGGCCATGATCGCCTTGTATCGCTCCACTGTTTTTTATGCAAAAAAAGCGTGCAATGCGCATGGGTTGAAATGTACTCTATCCCTCGTCCCACTGGGCGCTTAAAGTTGGACGGGTGAGCATTTTTATATATGGAAAACGTTACTACGGTGTAAACTAAACAGACTAAAAAGCCCGGGAATTGTCACACAGGTCCTTTGCTTATAACGTAGGTACATTTATCTCTCCAGAAGATATTGTCGTTCTTTTTATTTCACATATTTTTAGATAGGTAAAAGTATGAAGGAAATGAAATAGTAGAAAAAAGTGGAAAAAGTAGAATCGGTTGAAGGCCTGTTTCTAGAGTCGCCTACAAACAAACTCGCAAAATCTCATAATTTTTTATTAATGGCTTAATTGATTTTTCTTTTATTATAAAAAACTTTAGAGAAATTGAAGTCTTGGTTTCCCACTTTAGGTCTATACATTTAATTGAATGCCTGGTTTTGTTAAAAAAAATGTATTTGATTTGAAACAGATTCACAAGACCCATAGGAATCAAAATGCCTTAACCCTTTACCAAACGAAACATTTTGGACTGTCCCAATTTGAAAGAGGTTGCAGACGACAATTAAATTGTAATGGTATATGAAGGGAATGATCAGGTAGGGTAGAAATAATTGTGATAAAAGGAGAAATTGCTCATCTTCAGCAATTTCTCCTTTTATCACAATTATTTATAAAGTCGTCAGCTACAAACCCGTAAAATCCTGTTAGTGTTTGGTAAAGGGTTAATAATCTCTGGTTCCTTCTTAGAGCCTTTCACACATTTATAACAAATACAATAGAAGCATCTTTCTATGTAAACAATCATCTCAAAATATAGTTAACAACCCACAAAACCCTAAGACCAACAATCCCGAGAATAGTATGATTACCTAAAGATTATTTCTTTATATTTATAAATGTATTTGATTAAGTAATACATTTGACTTCTAAGATCAATTCATAACTCATATTAAGAAAATTATAAAATGGTCAGAAATAAATATGGATCGTTGAGCAATTGACAATCATATCCAAAATTCATGAGTCACGATTCACAAATGGAACAACAAATTATAAGTTACTAAAAAGCAGCATATACGATAGTTAAGAACATTGCACTTCATAAATTCCAACACCTTCTCTTGGATACAACGTTTGAGTTTACCATGCAGTATCATATATTGACTTTTCTTGAAATAATTATGTTCATGGAAGTTGTGTTTTTAAAATCAATAAGATATTATTAAACTGGTTTAAACACTACAAAAAAGACATGAAATTAACATGTCATCCGAAATATTTTATCCGGATACATGGTCACTTTCGACATATTAAAATAAAACCCGATTTTTTTCCAGTTTATAAGAAAAACATGCATAACACATGTTCTTACTTCAATTCCTTTGTAAGCAGTCACCATCTGATCTAATATGGCACTAAATGACAGGGTTTTATCTCATGTTTACAAGAAAATCAGAAGAAAACAACAAAATCGACATTTTTTCCCACAGCTTCGTGACCAAATTTCTGATGGTCTGTATAAACATTTATTAACTGTAACAGTCAAATGTGCTTGTTTTGTTTTATAAGATATCTGCACACTAAAGTACACTTTGGCTTACTTATTAAGAATTAAACATATTCAAATATATGTTTCCAGCAACTTTCTTCTTATTGACTTTTGTTTTGATCGTGAATATTAGCTATTGAAATATTTAAAGCTTCTTGAATACATCTTTATCGTAAACGTTAAACGATGTTGTTGAGACATTTGTAGCGGAAAATACAGTTACACTGTGTGTTGAATTGTGTGTGTTCTTTGAATTCTTTACCAGCATCTTAAACAACGTCACACTTAGGTTGCCATTGCGTAGTGGATATGTTGTCCGCATATCGATCGGGGGGTCACGGGTCCGATCCCCACAGTTGGAGCGTTCTTTAGATCTCCCCCAAAGACACCAAGTACTGGTCACAGGAAACGGACTCGAGAGCATTTCAAATAAGCCTTAGGCTTTCGATGCAATCGAGCTAAAATGAATACGTTTACACTAACAACGTCACACTGTATAAAGTCGATCGCTAGCAAGTTAGAGCTACAATGATCCTCAATGAATTTATCCGATTTGGATTTGAATAAGTGCCATTTAACTAATGCATTTCAAATTGATTCTCTATATTATTATTATATATGATATGGTATCAATATGTAATACACAACTTGGTGGTTCAAGCAAATTGTTCTGATATCGTCAGAAACAGCATTTTGTTGCCAATTTGATATTCTCATAGGTCAGTAATTGAACAAGGAATTTAAAATAAGAGCTTTTACGATATTTACGACTCATTCCAAATCCGAACGTTTAGCGTTGTAATGATCATGCTATAGACTCTCTAAATATAAAACATGCATATATATGCATAGGATTATGCCCAGTTTTCTCAGAACACGACACACATATTTGTAATAGTGTATGAATGTTTTCTCTTTTGCAGATTCTTTGGAGAAATGAAATCCGCAAACAAAATGATGTCAGTAATTGCTTTTGTACTAACCATTTTCCACGGTAAGATTTTCTACTTACACAAGTTTGGGGCCTATAGCCATATATATTCAGATTACGTTTTTTGTTCTCATAGCAAATATCTATTTCATTATATGTGTCGTGTTCTGAGAAAACTGGGCATAATGCTTGTGCGTAAATTGTCATCCCAGATTAGCCTGTGCAGTTCGCACAGTCTTATCACGGACGACACTTTCCGCTTTTATGGAATTTTTCGTTTACATAATTTCTCTCCTCAGCGAAAATCCAGTTTAGGCGGAAAGTGTCGTCTCGGATTAGGCTGTGCGGACTGCACAGGATAACCTGGGACGACACTTTACGCACATGCATTATGCCCAGTTTTCTCAGAACACGACACGATTATTGTCAAGAGACAAATTGTGGCGTTCTGCAGTTTCACACACCAAATCCGAATCGTTGTTAATTGACTGACACACAATACTATATCGATAAGTATTAATGACATTAACACCAACTGATATTTTGAAATATTTATAATAATAGAAGTTTGAGACGAAATTAATTGAATCTAATAAACTGACATTTCAACTATTTAAGTTCTAAACACAAGGTAAGTTATACTTAGTTTATTCTACGGAACGTCAACCCTGATAGTCTAAAAATATAACAATACATATAAAAAACATTATTAGTTTACACATATATGAGCATCGATTTAAATATTAAATTAAATATATATAATAATAATAACTAAGCTTCCGAAAAAAACAATGATTTAAACAATAAACTGTTTAATAATATGCGTTTTCATGTAAGGAGTTTATTGATGTCATAACTTGTGGTGCTTCAGGAATAAATTCCGTCTGATCAAATTATTCATTGTATTTTAAATTGCGTTCGTACCAAGCGCTGTCGAAGACATACATCGAAGCATGCAGTTAACTATAAATAAAAAACGGTCAAAGGACGGTTTAAATTGAGTTATATATAAAATTTGTGCGACCAATTGTATGTTACTAGTTTTAACAAACTTTTTAATTTATGTCTCTTTCTTATATTTTTTTTTCTTGAAACGCAAGAACCAAAACTGACAAGTCGTAACCCACTTGCGACATTTTATTAAGACGATCTCCAGTTGATCCTGTAGTCCTACCTTTTCACTTACCTTTCGTACGTGAACTTCTATTCGTCTGTCAGTGTCCATGCTTAAATTTTGCAATATACATTTCATAAAGACACCTATTGAACCGACTTATGAACCATTACTTACGTACGACTAGTTCCTGAAACGGTGTCTGATCCATTCCTTCACACAACACATCCGAATTGTTGTTCAATAACTGACACACAATACTAAATCGAGAATTATTAATGACAAAAAAAAAACTCGTAAGGTCGCCGTGGCGTTATGGATATGGTGTCCGCCTAGCGACCGGGAGGTCACGGGTTCGATGCCCACTATGGGAGCGTTCTTTAGATCTACCCCGTAGACACCAAGCACTGGTTCTAGTCCCAGTAAACGGACTCGAGACCGTTTTAAATAACTAGTAAGTTCTTTAAATGCAATCGAGCTTAGATAAAAGGTTTAAACTAAAAAAGATCATTTCGTTGCAGTACTGGGTGCGCCACTCGACACCAAGGCCACGGTGGCGTTCTCCTCGGGCCTCACGAGCACGCAGTACATCATGAGCGGTGAGACGATCGTTTACGACCGGGTCTTTCTTAACGATCACGACGGTTACGACCAATACACGGGCATTTTCACGTGTCCCATAGCGGGTAAGATCTCACATCATATGTCTGTCATTTGTTCCAGTTAATTTAATTAATCGATACAGAAACGTAACTGCACTCGCCTCTTGCTCTATCAATCTTTTTTGTTCAAAGATTTTGGTTACTTGACTATTTACTAGTTATGTGTAATGCGTCATATATATTTTTACCATTTAATTAACACGCCCTTAATTGGTCGACTACTTTAGTGATTGACACGCATCTACTTGTCAATTGAACCTCCTTCAACAATTCAGATCTATCACGATATAGTAGAACATTTAACATGTCTTGCCAACAGGTCATCGGTACAATAACCACAGCAAATAACATGCCGTCAGTCATCGTTGAGAGTGTACAAGTTATTTTATAATGTCTGAATTGTACAACAAACTGTCACTTACGTATGCCCATAGTTCGATCTATTTGCTATCAATTATTTTCTCTAACGTATGTCCAAAGGGACATCTGCTTGATATTGATAAGCTATCAAATTAAAATCTCTGCAATTGTATCAAATCATAGCGATTAGTCATAACACTATCCTTTACAAGACAGCAAAAACATTTTGTTCATGATTTGGCAAAAAACTCATTGAAATGGGTGTGTGATATTCATGCATATAAATTATCCCTCAATAATATCTTCTAAGGAGTCACAACTGAGGTCTCTAAACCGGGTCCGCATTACCTCACGCTTTCCGTACTACGGGTACATGTTTTGAACAATGCATTTTAGCCTAGCTCTGTGAAAAGGGGGTTTAATGCATCTGCGTCAAGTGTCGTCCCAGATTAGCCTGTGAAGTCCGCACAGGCTAATCAAGGACGACACTTTCCGCCTCAACTGGATTTTTGCTAAGAAGATGCTTTCTTTTAACGAAAAATATCATAAACGCGGAAAGTTTTAAGTTATTAATACAACGAGTTTATGTTTTAAAAAGTATTTCACACAAAAAATGTATCAAGCAGAGGTAACTATTACAGTCAGATCTGGAGGTTTTAAAGGACGATTATGTATCCAACCTATCTCTTATAAACGTGTGATCGTTTGTCATACAGTATCCCTATGCGATGGTTGTATAATACTGCAAATATACTTATATATGATATCCCTTTGTGTAAATCTCGTTTTTCTTACACCATGGCCTTTCTTTTCCAGTCACGTACTTTTTCCATGTCCATGCTTAATCCACCAACAAAGATGCAGTCATGTGGCCACAACGGCCAGTCCCTCCTCAAACCTCTATAATCATACACAATCGCCTTTCTTTTCCAGGCACGTACATTTTCCATGTCCATGCTTACTCCACCAACAAAGACACTGGCATGTGACTGAACGTGCTCCACAATGGCCAGTCCCTTCTCAAACCTCTATAATCGTACACAATCGCCTTTCTTTTCCAGGCACGTACATTTTCCATGTTCATGCTTACTCCACCAACAAAGACACTGGCATGTGGCTGAACGTGCTCCACAACGGCCAGTCCCTCCTCAAACCTCTATAATCGTACACCATCGCCTTTCTTTTCCAGGCACGTACATTTTCCATGGCCATGCTTACTCCACCAACAAAGACACTGGCATGTGGCTGAACGTGCTCCATAATGGCCAGTCCCTCCTTAAACCTCTATGATCGTACACCATCGCCTTTCTTTTTCCAGGCACGTACATTTTCCATGTCCACGCTTACTCCACCAACAAAGACACAGTCATGTGGCTGAATCTGCTCCACAACGGCCAGTCCCTCGTCAGTGTCAGTGGCTACAATTCGCACACTGTTGGCAGTAATACGGTCATGTTAAAGCTCCGCAAAATGGACAAAGTCCAGGTAAGACATTGTACACACTAAACGCGTTACATGGTAACAATGTGGATTACGTTACGGTCATTTTCAAAGTACAAAGAAGACAAACGTCAAGGTCATGTTCAGTAACATTATTGTACTCGAAAGTTGCATTTAAAATGAAGTCTTCAATAATTGCGAAAGAATAATAGAACATAAATATGCAAGCTTATTGCGCAATTACGGAACATGCAGTGTATTTACATTTACTTTTATTTCATACACTTGCTTTATTATTCCACGGTCGCGAATACATAGGCAACTAAATCACACGCCATCTAGGGATCTGCATTGTAGAAAAACACAGCGATTGCGAAATTGGTCAAAATGATTAGCTACTGCTGTATAAGTTTATACATTTTAGCCTGGGACGACCGGGCTTAATGTGTGTGTGTCAAGAGTCGTCCCAGCGGACTGCACTGGCTAATCAGGGTCGACACTCTCCGCTTTCATGGATTTTTTCGTTTAACGGAAAAATTGTCTAAACACGAAAATCCAGTCTAGGCGGAAAGTGTTGTCCCTGATAAGCATATGCAGACTGGATATGCAAATCGGGGAGGACACTTTATGCACATGCATTATAGCCGGTTTTCCCAAACCGCTGCTCATTTGTATTTACTAGTTTAAACACATGCGCCTGATAGATGAGTTTCCCTTCCTATATTCTTACAGATCAAGGCGCAGGATCAGATGCAATTCGCCCTATTCGGACTGGACACGCAAGTGTAATCGACGTTCGCTGGCTTTATGCTGTACCCCGACGTTAGTGGGCCCATGATGGATTCTGGTGTGGCGACTGTTGGATAAACATGGCCGTGATGTCCCAGAGAAAGACAACAACAGAGCTTTGAAACCTTAGATTTTAAAACTTAAATTTTATAGTTTGTAAGTTTCTATTATTTTTATTTAATGTAATTTAATGTTCATTGACTTTTAAATGTAAAATATGTAAACTATGTAAGAATTGCATATTGGTAATATTTTAACATTTCATCTGATTTACATAGTGTTAGCCGAATGTTGGAAGTAAAGAACTTTTAAAAAACAGGCATAAAGACAGCTTTACCATGAACCAAATGCAACAATCCACTGTGCTTGTTTTATACGATATTTGCACACCGAACTATACGTAGGCTTACGTATTAAGAATTAAACATCTGCAAATATATTTTCTGTGCAACTGTCTTCTAATTGACTTTTATTTTAATCATAAATATTAGCTACTGTGATATTTACAGCTTCTTGAATACATTGTTGTCGTAAACGTTTAACATTGTTGTGGACAATTGTCGTGGAAAATAAAATTAGACTTTTTGTTGAAGTGTATATGTGTTCTTTTGATTCGTTATCATCATCTTTATCAACCTCGCAATCTTCCATTTGGATCACTCGCAAGTTAGCGCTATGTACAGCGAAGACTTTTTTGACATCCAAAATTGATCCGAATCGGGTTTCATATGTATGTTTATTTATTTTGTATTTTTTTATTTATAGATGATATGTTATCAATATGTTTTAAACAAATTAGTAGTTCTAGTGAATTTACTGATATTGTCACAAACTAAAAGAGATCAGGGCAGCACTTTCATGTCAATTTGATCATATCATAGATTAGTAATTGAACGAGACATATGGAATAAGAGCTCTTACAGTATGTACGACTCACGCCTGATCCGCATGTTGAAGGTTGTAATAATCATGATATAATGGCATATCAATTAACAATCGTTTATGTTTTATATATATTATTTATATGTTTATTTATATTTATTATCAGGTATATTAAAAAATATTAAAAAAAATAATAACTATAATAATAGACATATAAACGCCACCGTGCATACACTTAGTACAAATAGAGTTAATAACAATGGAACATGATGATAATTGTTACACGATGGAATAAATTCAATCCTAACATATTTTGTAAACAACAGAACCTGATGTACACATATAGTAGACAATACAACTATTAATAAAAATAACAAAATCTATATACCAGATTGTAAAAGAAATATTGCACTCGGTAAAACTTCGGCAAGCATATGCTTTTCTCCCTATACCATAAGAATGTTTTTAAACAATTGGTAAAGCTTTGCTTTCATTTTTTAAATGTACAACGACTTCAGCCGGCAGAAAAGAGTCCAACGCCACTTAAAAAATCCAAGATTCAATTCCTAAACCTAGCATCGTAAATCATGTTTAGCTGTTACTAAATACCCTTATCATTTGAATGTTATTCGAGTACAAGAAAGAAAGTCAATTATCAATTATAACCTCTGGTAATTTCGTTTTTGTTTGCTTTTATGTGCATATTCCAATTTTCTGTAATCGTCTACACTCAGTTGCAATCCAGGGTCCTTCACACAATTTCAAACCATGTGTTTTACCTTAACATAAAAGTGTCCACATCATGTGTTGTTGATGTATTCTGTGTAGTAACAATTTAAAGTGTACTCGAAGTTTCAATTCACATTTTTTAGATGCCTTAAGCAACTCGTCAACGGTCGTTTTCCTCACCTTCTACAAAATATTTTCCTAAAAGACCCATTTTTCATTATGGTTTAGTCTTTAGCAGTCAAAAGATAATGTCATAAAGAAATTTTTACCCAAAACAATCCTTGGTCAAATGCGCAACGGTTACATCCAAAACGTGTTACATTCCTAACCGTTTGCGATATGCCTCATCTCAGACATTGTTTACTCGCATCTTTGCATTGCAAGAAGTCCATTTTTAGCACATCAATCCCCGAATCAGTCCGATGCATTACTGGATATCATTCCATCGTGTTGTCATATTCCTCATATTAATGTGAGCCTTTATCTGGTAAAACTAGGCTTTATTAGTAAATGCAGGTGCGTAAAGTGGTATCCCAGATTGCATGTCCGCACAGGCTAATCATGGACGAAACTTAACGCCTAGACTGGATTTCCGTTTAGAAAAGACTTCCTTTAAACAAAATACAATTCCATAAAAGCGGAAAGTGCCACCCCTATTAGCTTTTTCGGAATGCATCCGCTTATCAGGGACTATACTTCACGCACATGAATTTAGCCCACGGCAGTTGTCTCAGAACGCGTCTACTGTGTGTATTCGACTTCCTCTTCTTCCGGCGGATCCACATCTTTCTCAGACGGCTCACTATTGAACTCAATGATGCTCTTCGGTTTGCCGTAACAGTGCAGTATAAAGTCCTCCATGGTGTTATACAGATGGATTTTGGTGTTTTTCCCGACGTTTAATGAATGATTCTCGTCGGGGTAAATCTGCATTTTTAACAAAGAAAGTGAAACTATGACTCAAAATAATCATGTAAATATCGCGCTATAAGTGTTGGATTTTAGTGTGTCAATAATTTACGCTATGTACCTTGTCTAGAGTTGTTGTGCTTTGTCAGACACTATGCAAATTGGTCATTGGGAATAAGTCAAGTACCTTGTGATTAAGTACAATTTATGTTCGCTGATGCAGCGGAAGTTTCACTTTGTTTATACGTTCAGTATATTATATTAGCTGTGTACACAATTACAAAAGATCAATTTTAAATTTTAAATATATATCATAAATACACGTATATACAGTGACGTTTCGTATGCTGTACTTGTTGCAAATGCTGCAATTCGAGATGATATATGATAAATAAAACTCCAGTAAAATTATCTGGAGACAACTGTTTGTTACCAAGCCCTAGTCACTAAGGCAAGTTTACAATTGCATATACCATACAGGGCAATACAAACAACACAAAAGTAAACATAATCATGATGAAAGCTAAGTCACCGCATTTGGGCGGTCAATGCCATACATTGTGAGATTTGACGACATCTCGAAACAACACCAACAATAATTAAAGTAATGCGCCGTAGGTTTGAACGAGTATGAAATGGAGCATATTACATTTATATTTCAAATAAATTCAAAATATACTGTTCATATTTCAATTAACACTTTTTAATATATAATTCCATTTCATTAAGCTAGACTTCCGTTGCTTCCAAACCGTTTTTTTTCATCAAAACTAAATGTTGTAGAATATATACCTTACCATATGTATGTGCAGATATCTAACATGACGTAACATGCCTCACCATAACCGGTTATATATTTCTTTGTCATGTGTAATATGTGGAAAGATGTGCATATTGCCTTTTTGTCCTGAATAAAGCATATCTACAATGTAAAGTATTGATTTTCTTTTGATAATTAGATTAAAGTTAGTGACATCAACTCCATACGTAGTTCCTATATGTTCAGCATTCCTACGTATGTCTCACATACCTGTTGGCGGAAGTAAACATCTTCTTCCACTAATGCTTTTATAAGTTGAGCAGAATTCTGGAAATGCACGTTTTCTGAAACGATAATAACGCAGAGTTAATTTAAAAAAAAAGACATTTTGCTGCGGTAAGTGCCCTGAAATTATATGTCTAAAGATTTTGGTACGGATGTATGTACTTAATTGATTTAAACATAAACTAAAGACTGAAGTATAACAGATCACGAAAAGGATAACATACACACACACACTGTTCCCATTTATGTTCAAACCCCATATCTCAAGATCTAACGCCATAAAAACTTGTTCATTCAAATAAAAATACTTTACTGTAAATACAATCACTATTAGTTTTTTTAGAAAATTGTGGTAAAGTATTTATTCTACGTTCTTTGAAAAGGGCCTAATGTTTTCATCAACTTGTCTGCACAATTGAAATAACCCGCCACATAAACATTGATCAAAATCCATCTGTATACATATATTGTTAAAATGCACACTAAAACAACGATAATAGTATAGCGATTTAACATCATATCTTACCATCGCCGGTTCCATGAATAATCATGAATCTAGCGGTCTTGAAGTTCTTAGCATGTTGTGATATGTTCGCCGCCTGCAAAATGCATTTTTTAAATAACACAATAATGTAATGCAATCAGAGATTACACAAACATGCCACACATCTTAAGTTTTCAAAAATAATGCCATACAAAGCATATAGGAAATTTAAGTATCTCTACCTTTACAATAACATGTAATTTTGTGTTGAAAAGAACATTCAAGAAATATAAAAAGAAAAATAGTCATTTTCCAGTGAGTATAGACAACAAACGATGTATAAATTGTTATAACAAATGCAAAATGTCTTGTGAATGTTTCCGTTATTTCTAAACTGATGATAGTGCGCACATATATCAGAACAGTGTCCTTAACACATTATGTACGCCGTTTAAATAAGAGCAACGTAGTGCGAAAATGGGTTTCATGTCAGTCGCGGTCAGGGTACCTCCAGACCAGCCTGCGAAACCTCACATTCTGGTCGGGGGCTACTGTGTCCGCTTATTAGACCACGGAATCTTGAGTGACGTTATAGCGGAAAGCTTAGTTCCTGACCAGACTGCGCGATTGCGAAGCGAACAAGAGTTTGATTCCTACAATCCAGTTGGAGTTATGTCCAAATAATCGGTTACATATATTGGGATCACTAAATAATGCAACGTAAACGATAAACCAGTATTACATAGTTCCTCAAATTAGTTTACTCCCTTGACACTAAACACTATCTTGAATATCCAAGACGTCCGGTTTTCATGAAGTTCCAGTAAACAGAGAAGTTAAGGCAACTACAATTAAGCATACTAATACAGCATTCAGATGATTTAGGATATTGTATATCATAACACAGAAATACTATTTGACCTTTTCTAAGTTTTACCTTTGATTACCATATTGTGGTCTAAATAAATGTTTAAGTGATCAGGAAAATCGTATCTTAATTTAATCATAATACATTGTGTTTTCAGTGTTTATACCTATAATCTCAAAACCAGCAGCTGTCTTTTGAAGCTCATTTAAACTATTTAATGCTAAATCATTACATCAACCCAATCATATATGTAGAACTCGTGTAAAGGTTTTTGTACGTCTATTGAATCATGTCGTATTTGACGTTCTTTTTTCACAACAGCTTTGTCCCTGTGAACATTATCTATACAATTAAACACTTACATTATAACCTCCTAGATTATCTGTAGGCAGACCCATGTAACGCTCAGTAAACACGGAATCTGAAAGAAGGGCAATAAGGTGAAACAAATGATGTACGATTCGCAATATGTCGATTTGGTAGCCAAGAAATATATACTTGAATCAAAAGTGTACTTCATCACGCTCATGCGGTCAGTGCAGAGGACATAAATTGTACGCCGGAAGTATTTTAATACCTGTCATAATATATACAGTGAATACCAATTACACGTGGACTTTTACGGTTATGCGAGTGAAGAGAGCGCATACCTGGTAAGCGGACATTTTATTTATACGAAATATACTATAGATTGGGCATACTTGTAAATACGTCTTGCTTCATTATTTATTTGCATATATTTATTTTCCCTCTATTGTATAGAAATGTCAATATTCATTGACACCCTTTCGAGTCCGTTTCATGGGAAAAACCTTCGTGGATTCTTAAGAGAGATCTAGAAAACGCTCCCGTAGTGGGGATCGAATCTGGGGTCTCCCGGTCCCTAGGCGGACACCGTATCAGTTTACTACACCACGGCGACCTTATTACGTTGTTTTATTTTTACCATTTCAGGGCTCAAAATGTCAAAATGTGTGTATAGCCTGTATCAAATTGCACATATTAATTTTAATGAGTGAAGAAAATCAATTATAATATATTATTTATAGTTGAGCGACTTACCATAGTAACGCCAATCTGTTACCGGAGAAACCGCCAACCCGCATCGGAACGGATTGGAATCGCGCGCTATAACGGACGCCGTAAGATACCCTCCATAGGACTTTAAACAACAAATACCAGTTTAAAACATACCACTATTGGAATGTTGTATAATATGAGCCGCGTCATTCAAAAATGATTCTCATGCCATATACGGCCAGCTCACCTCCAGTCCAGCCTGCGCATCCGAGCAGTCTTGCGAGGAGCTACGTTGTCCACGAAAGAGTCAACGAAACCTTTTTTGTCTTTATAGCGGGCAGCCTAATTCCTGACCAGATTGCACAGGCTGGTTTTGGAGCTACGCTGGCATGCAGCATAAGACACATTTTCGCATGACGCGGGTCATATTATTGTGACAAAATTATAGTATAAACTATGATTGACATGTAGACGGAATGCAGATGATACGATTTTGGATAAACGTGCTTATTAACTGTTATCGATGCCATGTTTGTTGAAATGATTTCTGTGTTAATGTCATAACACAAACAGTGTAAAAATGTTTCTTTAAAGTGCGAAAATGAAACTTTAACCCGAACGAATTACACATATTTTATATAAAATGTTATGAATCGTTTTGTTTCAACAAAATGAGGTTTTCGTAAGACACGTGAATACTTACTGCGCCCCATACAGTGGTATTCTCGTTCACGTAATGTAGACTGTTAAAGTGACTGAAATTGTAAATGAATAAATGTATTGGTTAAATTAATGTATGATTGCAGTTCATTAAATATTTACAAAACCGCATGAATTTCTTTTTAGTCGCATCAAATAATCTGTTCACTTATTGGAACATAACGCTTATAAAATTGTAAGATCTGAATATTATTGAGAATATGGTATGGTCGTTAATTTGTACAGCCAAGTAAGATTTATGTGTAAATGAAGCAAAATATATTACACGTGTGTTACCATAATTTGCAGTTTATAAGCATAAAATGTTCACACGTTTGCTTTTGTAAACTATCTAACAACTATATAACATGATTACTTGATGACAATTCTCACGTTTGTGACCGTGTTTAATCAAAGGAATTTACTCTGCTGTTGCAGTAGTATAATTAATCATACGTTAAAAATGTTTCTCATCAACATTAATATTTTCTTAAAGAATGATGTTTAACATTTATTAGATTAATATTAATTTTGTTCAGAATCAATATAAGTTAGGGATGCGAACGAATACTGAAAATGAAATTCTTATATAAGTTTTTCATTATTCGAATATATATAAAAATATGTCATTGTTAAACCTTAGATTTATGAATATAAATGTATTATTTTTGAAACTATTGAACGACCTACTTAGCAGCGGTTATGATATCATCAGCCTCGAGTTTGCCCAACTGTTTATACACGGCGTGCATCCACTTGTTGCCACGTCCCCCAGAACCACGCCCATCGACAAACACGATAATGACGCTATGGCAACTGCACAGGTACTGCTCCCATCCGAGATTGAACTCCTTGGTGACGAGCTGCGTTCCAGGCGAACCATTTCTTAAGTAAAATACTTACAATTTAATATGTTGTACCAGAAATATTACGTCCCAAATCACTTTTATAGAATTTACTACGCGTAAAAATGTTTATTGTCGACTAGCTTAATTGTAAAGATTTAAACTTGGTGTTATGACCCAAAATATATTAAAAGTGATTCAGAACACAAAGACTAACTTACACTTTAAATAAAATGTTGTATGTCGTTATTTCTTCCTTCCTAAGTACTGGCGGTAATAGAGCCTTGACCCACATATCTGAAATCACACGGAAATAAAAAATAAAATTACAGTTCCCGATTATCCCAAATTGAAAATCAGTTCTTTTTATCGAATATATTTCAAGTAGCTGAGATAGCGTATTGACGTCCTAAATGGTTTGTTGAGCTATGACTTGCTTCAAATGATACTCATGATTATACTTAGCTAAGTGTAAAAGATGTCACAAGGCCACGACTTCACACAGATTCATACGTACGATCGGTCTCCTCTTTGTCGATGGGAAGCTTCAAGAACTCCTCCACGGCCAAGGAATAGTCCTCCAATTTGGTCCGCAAGTCCACGTTATCTTCGAGGACGGTCACTGTAATCAGAGGACGGTCGTGCGACAATAGGTCGTATGCCCTTATGCGGCCAACGTAGCTCCGGACCATCTTGTGCAATCACGCAGTCTGGTCAGGAGCTGCGCTGTCCGCTATTACGTTGCGTAAGAATTCGTGGTCTCATGTGTTGACGTGGAAGCAAGGTACTGATTATTTTATGGCAAATGACCTATGTTCGCATTACGTGGGTCAAATGTGCGAGAATTTGTTAAATATGTTTTGTTCCTAGTTGATAACTGCACTAAAAGTATCTATCTACAATGAACGAAACAACAACATCAAACGTTTAAATCTTTTGTTACGGAATTTGTATAAACATGTGTGTTTTATTATGATAGCCATCCGTGACATAAAATCAAGTATAAACCTCTTGATATCAACTGAAATCCAAAAACAGAACGTACCTAATCCATCTTCAGTAGAATAAAGATAGTAGATAGGGACTCCGGGCCCTTTGCAAGCAAGCACGTAGTATTCTCCAGTCGACGTAAACGTGGCGTCGACGTATTGGCAATCTTTCGAGACGTCACAGGACAAGCATTTAACCGATTTAAAGTCGGAGCTGTCTGTCTGGACTATCGCTCTACAAGCGTTTCAAATACAAACTAGAGTGTTAACAACGTTTTATTATATACATATAAGGAAAACTGCCATGTTTTAAACCAGCCGGAACCATTCTCGAAATCATCAGAGATATCATTGGGGCACGTGTTCTGACCAAGTTTTACGAGGGTTGGACACAAAATGTGGCATCTAGAGTGTTAAAAATGTAAATGTTGACGACGCCCGATGCACGGCGCACGGCGCTTGACGGACAAAAAGCGATCACAAAAGCTCACCGTGAGCACGTTGTGCTCAGGTGAGCTAAACATAAACATAACAATGTGCATATCTTTTCGACACTCGAGTTTGTACTGCCGAAGGTGTCATAATATTATGAAGAACTTGCTATTACAAGGTATTAATTAAGCACCAATATATGTAGATATATCTATAGTCAAAAAGATGGTTAAACTGTGTTAATATACCTTTTTAAACAGTGTACGATAAGAGTCAAGAACGTTAGTATCATATATTTTATTATAAACAGTTGTAAGTCCAAAGGCCACCAAATGCGATAAACACGACAGTCTGCCTGTTAAAAATGTACATAATGCATATTTCAGGACCAACTTTTCATGTAAGAAGGATTTTTGTTTTCCAATCTTTGTAAGCTCAACAAATTTAATTAAGATAACAAGGGAAATGGAAACGGAAATGGAATGTGTTTTCCCCCTACCTGTATAAATGCTTCTCCGTCGGGTCGCCAATATAAGTAGAAGTGAAATATCTGAAATTTAGAAAATACTCGACATTATATAAGTCTCGTTCTGGGAAATATGGGCGTAATGCTTGTGCGTAAAGTGTCATCACAGATAAGCATGTGCAGTCCGCACAAACTAATTAGGGATAAAACTTTCCCCATTTGTGGAATTTTTCGTTTAAAAAAGTATATTCTAAACAAAAATCCAATCCTGTCTAGGCGAAAAGTGTTGTCCATGATTTACATGTTTTGACTGCACAGGCTAATCTGGGACGACAATTAACGCACATGCATTGAGCCCACTTTTCCAAGAGCGAGGCTCATATATACGATATGATTCTATCTCGTTGCATAGCGACGATGAACATTGTTGTTTAAGTGATAAACATGGGCAATTTGTAGATGAGAGTTTCAATACTACAAATAACCGGGGAGTATGGTTATTCTTACACCATATTTAGACTGCTTTGTTTTGGCATAACGTTTAGTTGTTAAACGCATTATACTATTTGAGTAGGTTTTTTTTCCGAAAACCATGGAATAACAGTGGTGTCCTAGTCATTGAAAACCATTGATGTCACTATCATTGAAAACATCTGAAAATCGACACTTATGTCCAGAACAGGTGCATTAAGTTGGTTAGGTAACGGATATTGAGTATGGGAATTTCAATACCAAGCCAGGGACGAATACCCAGTTGGAAATTGGGTATTCGAACTTTAGGGGATATATCAAGTCATGGACAAATTCCTAGCTATGTATTGTGTTACAAGGTATAAGAACTTGGAATATGGAGCCACGGTCTAATACCCAGCTGGGTATTGGATATTCAAACTATGGCAAATATCAAGCCAAGGTCGAATACCCAGCTTGGTATTGGGTATTCGAACTATTGCAAATATCGAGCAAGGACGAATAACTACACATAAGGAATTAAACCTTAAGCCAGTGACTAATACCCAGCTTGACATTGGGTTTTAGAACTATTGCGAATATCGACAAGGGTCGGATATCCAGTTGGGTTTAGGTATACCCTCATTTGAAAAAAAAAAAAAAATCAAGTTTAAATAACCAGCAGGGAATTGGGTTTTCGAACTGTAGCCTATATCGGACCAAGGTAAGGACCTTGGTCGATATTTGCTAACGTTACAATACCTTACCCCATTTAGGCATTCAGAGTTTTCTCGGTATTGAGTTCCCAATACCATATACCAATAACCTAGACATTCATGGACAACTTAAGAACACGTTTGTTAGAGGAAAACATAAGCTAGACAAACGACGCTCAGAAAATATCAATATCTTACATTTGCCCGAGGCTATCGTCGTATCCAACTATGTCAGATACATCCCACTGTCCGGCTGTTATAAATATTTTGGAACCATCACCTGGTTTTCCCTGAAAATGTAACAATGAACATGAACACATGAGGTATAGGCTGAAATCCGTTTACGATAATATTATTTTACTTTTCCAGCTATATGTGAATTTGTATTGCATAATATTCTAACGAGTATTAACATATCGCAAACATGTACGCATCCTGATGATAATTACTTTAGTTTCACCGTCATAATACCTGATACAATGATAGTTACGCTTTGACTTGTATATGCAGTTGGGCTCTTACACTATATAAAAACTGAATACATTCTAACAAGAATTTCTCTTCCGGCATATGTCCCCACAGGTCCATTGTCGCAATATTAAATAATGATGGAAGCTATTACCTCAATGTCGCTGTCCGAGTCTACCATAGCAATGTGCTGAAAAGTGCCGGCGCCCCCGTCTGTTTGCGGCAGGAGCAGGAAGTACTTGCTACCATCCGGCTTGAACATGACGGGGCGAAACTGTGTTAAAATAAAAATAAATATCGATCAGAGAAAACGGATTTAAATGCAGTCCGCACAGGCTTATCGGGGACTTTGCGCTTTATTGTCGTTTAAACAAAGTCCATTCTTAACAAATATCTAATTAAGGAGGAAAGTTTCGTCCCTAATAAGCTTGTGCGGACTGCACAGACTAATCTGGGACGACACTTTACCCCGTTTTTCAAGAGAGCTGTCCAAATATATAGTGGGTTGCATAAAAAAACAAAAACACAATTATAGAAGAAGCTCAAAGGTCTCATCTTATATTAAGATCTAGAATCAACAGTTTTCTTGTTATTTGCATTTAATAGTTGTCTGCTAGTCGTTCTTTAGGTAAACTTAAAGTCCACGTGAACCTGTTGCTTGTTATAAGTGTCAATTATCTTTCACTCTTAAAATATGTATCATAGGCATACTCAGTTTCGTAATAATTGCACACTTGTATTAAAAGATAATTTATAAAAAACTTTGTTTAAATGTATATATATATATATATATATATATATTTATAATAATATATTTATTATTGATGTACAGAACAGAAAAGATTACAAAGTTTATTTTCGACTTGAGCATATAAAGCTCATTGTCTAACAAACAATAAAGCAATAATAAAAAATACGCATGCGTCAAAAGAACAACACTATTTTATGAAGACATATTTAGGATTGCAGTACGACAAATAATGAATTCACCATGATACCGGTTCTTTAATATTTTGATGCATAACGTTCAGCATCAGGCTAATGCCGGCGAAATATAACCATGATGACATCGATATATGTGTGTTTGCGTCATTAATGTCGTGTATGAGTAAAGAAGATCGCATTTTATCCCATCATCAGACGTGCATTGTTGAAATAAACCACCGTGGAATATATTTTCCTTTATTTCGGCAATGCTGAAATATTGCTGTCACGCGCGGCGGACTACTTTTTTGAATTTATACATGAAATGAATGTTTTAACAAATTCAACCATTAAAAAATAAAATAAAATCAGTATTGTGATAAAATTAAATGTCGAAAAAGGGATTGAAGAACAGAACATGGAAGTGCATATCGTTGTAACTGTATTTTTTATTAGGATTGGATTAAAGTTGTCATTGAGGTAAACATGTTTTTATACCAAATGGCGATGAAGAAATCAATTTTGTTTTGTGTGCAGAAGTTTTAACTCGCCATAAAAGCAAACAAAACTGACAAAAAAAAAACAACATCATGACGGATATTACACAACTTTAGTGAGTAGAACAAGAACCAGTAGATGTTTGACTTTGTTATGCCAGCTAGTTAAAAGTGTGTAAAAGAAAGAGTTGTTTATAGACTAAAATTTACATTATCGGCGGTGATAAATGCTGAATCATGCCTGACGTAAGTTCAAAATGGCAGACATTCTTTTGTTTATTGCAGTGGTGAATCTAGAATTTTAATTTGAACAAAAGCATCTGTGTTCTACTTGAGTGTGTAACATTCTGAATGCTGATTAAATTTGAATCAAGGCATATATCGATATTTTGTCGTGTTACTCTGCTTATGCGTGGAATTCCTAAGGACTATTTCGATTGGCGTAAACGGGAAAGATCACAAACAATTTTAATATTACTACGCAAGGTTCGATTCAGTTAATTTAATCTGATTTTGCTATTGTTTTTAGCAATTAAAGACTACTATTTTGATTGCATAAGACACAAATTAAATATAAAAAAAATGTAGGATAAATAGAATATTGATGGGATAAATCTAATACTAGATCGGTGCCGAATAAAGCGACGTTCATTTTGCTCGACCCGAAAATCTGAATCACTCGCCAAGGCTCGTGGTTCAGATATTCTAAGCCTCGCAAAAAAACCTCGCTTCATTCGGCACCGACCTAGCATTCTCTATTTATCAACAAACCGGCTGTGTGCCTGCTCTTATGGCTTCGAAATGCGATGCTGCATATTACCAATTATAAATCAATATAGACCTATTCGAAAATATGTTCAAATACGTTAACTCGTGCTCGTTTTATGTTTGCTTGCAAACATGTGTATAATGTTTTTATAATTATTTCCTTTTTGAACGTAGCGGTAACGAACAATTCCGTAGTCAGCCACAATACAATTGTATAAGAGAACATACAAATTACCAGTTCCAAAGTGTTTTTAGAATTTAAAAAGCGGTGTTGTTCTTCACAAAATGACAACACGTTTGCTAAATACGCAGTGATGTAAGAGTTGTAGCTGAATTAAGAAAAAGTTTTCAATGCCTTTGGCCCTTATTTATGATATGTTTGAAGTAATTACGAGTTACGGCTAACACGTAATAAACTACCTTTTTGCATGAGGACCCATTAGCTTCACATAGTGATAAGATTGACATGTTCTGCACACGATTCATCCACGTGACCAGCACGTGACTTGCATCCTGCCACGTGACGGAAGTAAAGAAGTAATCACTGAAAACAATGCGCGTTTATAACGATATGTATTTTACTTTGATTTGTATACAATATCAATGTGAGCACAAGTAGAAAATTCACTGATTACCAAATGCGCTTATAACGTCATGTCCGTGAGTTTTGCTTTTTGTTAAGTTATATATTGCCGTGTCAATTTGTAAAGGTTTTTAAGCCTTTATCCCTTACCTTTCTTACTGCATGCATCGAATAAAGGATACCCACATGATCCAAGTATGATTCGTATTGCAATTGGTAAAACAACTTGTGTAAATTAATGAGTGTGGATTAATTCGTTCATAAAAGAATTTTAAAAGGTACTTAGACAGTAGAACTAAAACAGCAGGACATATTCTAACATATAAAAGGCAACTCAAGGAGGCATTATATTTTGAAGGTTTGATAAATGTTTTTCTATATTAAAAAGGAAATATGTTTAAAAAAACTTACCTGTTTTTGAAATCAGTTGGAACCGGAATTATTGAGGTAGTGTTAGAAATTAAATGGACGACCTTTAGAACCACCTTTGGGTTTGGCGTTCCTGGCTAAAAACAAAGTCCCAAATTATAAATACTCACATTAATTTATACGCAATGTAATATGATCTGTAACATGGCTTTATGAACATATATATTAAGTCATATGTTTAAACTGTACATTTTGCATAATATTTTGTGTACATCCTTTCGTTATAAAACTAAAGTGAACGTAGTAAAGTATTCGTCGTTAAAGCGGCAATACGTGTTGGAATAATGTTTGATTTAATTATGATACTTAATTTGAAAACAACGCGTAAATTAATTAGAAGACATGAGTTTGTATTGTTTCATTTGAGACCATTATTTGTTGATATCAAAACATTGATTCAACTGGTGACCTCACGAAATTAACAAACAGGCCAGACAACAATTACTGTAAACCTTATTAATCAAAACCGCAAATTTATTTTTAAACACGTTATTGTTAACATTTCTAAATTGTTCACCTTTGGATATGCGAGACGTTCAGTTCTGCCGAAATCGTTACCAATGACGTCATACATCGCCATCTCATACGTCATCACATCTCTGTCGTCGAAAGAGGCGTAAAGGATATACGAGCCGTCAGGAGAGAACCAGAAGGCCGAATCGGAACGCAGTATCTCCTCTGCAAGCATAACCCAAACTTTGGCTAATTTTAATCGAGGCAATATAAATAAGTGAATATATTTGCTAGAAATGTGCTCCAGTCTCGATAAACTTATGAGTAATACGGCGGATTATTATGTGAATGAAACGCATAAGCGACCTTGCTTTCTGTATGACATAGAACCGTTATAATTGTGTTAAATTGTACTAGGTTTGAAAAACCCTACAGCACCAGTTTCACTATTTATTATTTATTTCTTTGTATTCAAAGTATGGTTCATTATTATGCAAACAAAAATGGAGTTACTCAGATGTTAAAGGAACTTGTTCACAATTTATCAAAACGAGAATTTTTCAATTTTTTTTCACAGATTCAAGAAATAAATGAAAAATGTACATCAGTGTGGTAAATAGCACTAATGCCGCAGACTTATACTGAAAATACACTTTCGTTAACGAAAAGTCATCGTTAGAAATTGATAAAATTATAAAGCGTCTCAGACGCGAAACGATCTAGAAATATCGATGTCTTGTGTTATCGTTACATTTTGTAACAACACGTTAATAGGTATACAAAGTATAAAATAAATGGCAACCCATGTGAAGACGGATGGTCAGGTCCGCACATAATGTTGTCGTAAAGATTCAACGACGACCCGAACATAAACTCTGAATTACACACATACAAACTTGAAGACGGATGGCTGAGTGGTTTCGGCGCTTGGCTTTCACTCCATGGGTCAGCGGTTCGAGCCCTGGTGTGGTTAACTTTTTTTCTCTTTTTTTTTCTTTTTTTTTACATCTATTCTTGTTTTTATATTGTAGCTCTTACGTTCTGATGTTTATATTTATCAATTCAAAGCATTTAATGACAAACTTCAAAATATGCTAAAATCTGTGAACAAGTCCCTTTAAGCTTTAAATACATATCTAAAATATTACAAGTAATCATAATTTAAAAGGCAGCTTAAGTCAAGTACGTATTTATGCAGACAATTGAAGTTCGTATCCACGCAGACAATTGTCATAAAATGTATTGAAACTAATATAACGCATCATGAAACATTTTTCAACGATTACATACACTGCCTTATGTATTTGAATGACTATACATTTATCATGTTGCTCTATTCTAATACAGTACATACCACGTGCATTCAACTTCAAATTTAATTGCAATATTGTTTAGCCAGCTTATGCACGACAAGTGTAGGTACGAAATCCAAATACATGTTCTACAATAAAATCATCGAATTTTAAACATAAGCATGCGTTTTAACACCAATTCTTCATTTCAATACCTTGCGTTCAGTACAAATTAACCTTACCCTCATAAACCCAATCTGGGACGCCGTTGAAGATTGTCTCGATATCCGCAAAGCCATCAAAGGTGAGCCGGACGACATCTCTGCTTGTAGGGTCCCGCATATAATAAATGTCGTTGTATTGCACAAACACCTGGGTCAGATAACTTACGTATATTACTAAAGACGTGACGTTGTATTGAATGATTACCTGGGTCAGATAATTAACGTTTATAAATAAAGCAATGCCCTTGTATTGCATGAAAACCTGCGTCATATACTTAACACGAACACCTGGGTCAAATAACTTACGTATATTACTAAAAAAGTGACGTTGTATTGCATGAACACCTGCCTCAGATAACTAACGTATATAAATAAAGCGATGGCGTCGTATTGCACAAACACATGGGTCAGATAACTAACGTATATAAATAAAGTAGTGACGTTGCATTGAATGAACGCCTGAGTCACAACACATGATGCAAGTAAAAAGTAAATAATGAAGAGCTCAATGCTACTTATTGAAAAAAGACCAAAGGTTAACATAAGGACATGTTCATTTATATTTTTTATTTGAGAGAAATACTTTTTAACATCGAATAACGAAACAATGTCTACAATAAACGAATACATATAATACCTGTAGAAAGTAAACATTAATGGAATATGTTATGGCATTGCTGATTGGAACACACATATCTATACCAGTAATTGTTGACCAAATTCAACAAAACATGAATATGCATGGACATTTTTATTTATTGTTCGTTGCATAATATATTTCTAAATTATCTTTAATTTGTATTTGCTTTCTGACGCGTCGTGCTGGATATTTACACGGTTAAGTTGCAAAAAATTTCAAAACTACGTACTGCTTACCAAACTATGCCCGACCGGGGACCAACGCACCGTCTGAAATTCGTCTCCATGAACCCCAAAAAGGCTGTGTGATTTTCTGCAAAATGGACATTAACGTTCGTAAAATAAGCTGTATTGAGAACACTTGTATTAATACATGTGCGTTAAGTGTTGTCCGAGATTAGCCTGTGCAGTGCGCACAGGCTAATCTGGGATGACACTTTCCGCTTGTATGGATGTTTTTGTTTTAAAGTCTCTTCTGCACGAAAATCCAAGACGTTCAATGATCGAAGTAACTGTATTGTGAATATTTTGATATGTTTCGAAGTATTTGTTTACACCGGTAAAACGAAATATATTTTAACGATCACAACATTTAATAACGTAACTGCAATGGTTTTGTTAATTAATAAAACATCATTTTAGATCATAATTGTAATATTGTCGAAGTAAATTTATCCAGAAATATTTCATTAAAGTTTACATAATTAGTAATACAAGCAACTAGAAGGGACTATGTAATTACATTTCGGTGAACATGTAAAATATATCATTTATTTGTATATATTTGTTAACATCTGCTGTAAAAGAATGAATACATATTTCTATTTTACGCAATATATGATGACTTATTTTCTTGAAGCAAACACGTATTAATACAAGGATTAAACTCTACTTACTTCGTGGTGATATTGATGACTTTGTATTTGGATAATGTGGAATGTCTGTATACCTGAAATACATATGCATTTCATTAAAGCCTCGGTCTGTGTAAAGGGGGTTAAATACTTGTGCGTAAAGTCTCGTCCCAGACAGATTAGCCTGTGCAGTCCGCACAGGCTTATCAGGGACGACACTTTTCGCTTTTACTGTATTTTATGTTTTAAGGAAGACTCTTCTTGGCAAAAATCCAATTTAGGCGAAAAGTGTCGTCTTGATTAGCCTCTGTGGACTGCACAGTCTAATCTGGGACGACACTTTACGCTCATGCATTTAAACCTGTTTTCTCAGAGCGTGACTAATTTATACTTGAAACATGTTTCGAAAATATGGAACGTAGTCTCGAAGTGTTTTTAAATGGTATAACATTTTTATTTGAACCCTTATCATCCAATCACAATATACATTTTTAATAAGAAGGTAATGTATTTATATCTCACACCGATGGTAAGACAAATACTATAACATATGTCATAGTGCAATAAGGTAAATTATAAGTATCCTTAAATATCTCTTCAAGAAGAGATAAAGTTATTGAAAGTATTTGGTAAATAACATGACATTAAAGCATTAGATAAGCTCACACAACTTACGTAATATATGTTATACTGGAAAAGGGCAAACATCCCATCGGCGGATATGCTGAATTTGTCTGTATTCAATACTCTCTAAAAACGTATATGAATGCATTTATTAAACGGAATTAAAGTAGAGTGAAAGAGAGAGAGAGAGAGAGAGAGAGAGAGAGAGAGAGAGAGAGAGAGAGAGAGAGAGAGAGAGAGAGAGAGANAGTGAGTGAGTGAGTGAGTGAGTGAGTGAGTGAGTGAGTGAGTGAGTGAGTGAGTGAGTGAGTGAGTGAGTGAGTGAGTGAGTGAGTGAGTGAGTGAGTGAGTGAGTGAGTGAGTGAGTGAGTGAGTGAGTGAGTGAGTGAGTGAGTGAGTGAGTGAGTGAGTGAGTGAGTGAGTGAGTGAGTGAGTGAGTGAGTGAGTGAGTGAGTGAGTGAGTGAGTGAGTGAGTGAGTTAGTGCGAAAGTGAGTGAGAGGTGAGTGAGTGAGCGAGCGAGTGAGTGAGTGAGCGAGAGAGCTACCACAGTATTACCACAACTCAGAATACGTTTTTACATTCACACAAATACTTGCAAATTTTCTTTTTATATATAATACGTAACATTATTATTTCGTCGTTATCAAAGCTGTTCGAGTAATTTTAATTGCGACTACATGTTGCTTATGATCATTTACACTCGTGTGTTTTGTGATTTCCTCTGAACAACTTTTGCGGTTCAGCATGCATTTCAATCGGTTTAAACACCAGTGCTTTGCATGGACCGTTCCAAGGCTTTAATCATTGCACTGTTTATTGCTGTGGTGAATATATCGTCATGTACTGTATAAGTCATTGATCATCTGCTATAGGAATGGTATCAACCATTGCTCCCCTGATTATGTTTCTTGAGTTTCAGATTTCTCATATACAAAAGTAATAACTTTAGTTAACTTACGAATGACGAATTATCCAAAAGAGGCTGCGTTATGTTTGCCCTGCAATCATACTTGTACACGCCGCCATCTCTGGATCGATACAAAAATGCATCTTCGCCTATAATATTAAAATATTAAAGCCCCATTAACACTCAAAATCAACGAATATTTCGTAAAGTATTTCGTAAAATAAAGTTTACCCATACAAAATCAGTGTTCCTTATATCAATGCCAAAATTTCAACGCAAGATGTGGTCTGGTAACATAGATCTAACAAGAAACAATTAATAATAATAATATTTCATCGTTTAGCCATAAAGGTCACTTTTCGCCAACATCTGGTACTTCAAGTACTGGATTATGTATGTCTTTTATCTTTACTGAACAATTGGTTTGAACCTGATAAATGAAACTACATATACGACAAGATGAAACGAACGATACTGTCTATTCCTCTTTGCTAGTTTTACTTTGCAGGAAAGTATTAAGATGAAATGCGATACACATATTGTATTATTCAAATAAATCCGAATCTCAGTTGTAAGTGCAAACTACAAAGATCATCTCAAATGCAGTGATTTTATTTGTTACAATTGTTTAATAGGAAATGTTAGAAAGTAAGGTTTGCAGGTAGTCTATGAATATATTTTCATGAAATAAACACAAATTGAACATTCAACTGTACCATCATAAGAGAAACCGTATTATACCATGCGGTCCTTTATTAATGATGAAGAACACATTCAACAACAATGAGGCACACATAGATGAACCAGACAAAACATAAAATGGGAGCGCCATGTGTTTGTTAGGGTCTGTGGCTAAATCCTGCCGTCCCACAGATGCAATTTTGTGAATTACTTATTCGACACCTAAACAAAACATGTTTAATCAAGAAAATACAATCTTACCTTTAAGCATTATAGGATTGAACGTTTTTGGTTCATATTCGCCTTTGATGAATCCTCTAAAGTCTAACTTCTTCTTTACGATCTCGTCTACTGTCTCTGTGAACAGTAAACGGACGTAAACAACGGAGGTTTTCCGTGAGTCCAAGAATATTATAGTAGTTTTAAAATGTATGTAAAATTACTAATTTATTTTATCCTCGTACACTCATTATTTAAAAACACCCCAATTGTTAAATGTCGGTGTATTCAACACTATTGAATTAAACACATCCGTACCAGTATTTGTACGTCATTTTGGTTTATTTACATGACGTCTTTTGATGTTTAGTGTAGTCTGCAACCACTTTCTTGTGATAACTTTCGTCACGAAGACAGAAAACACGCGAAAATGATGGCATAAATAGAATAAGAAGTACGCGTTGAATACATATAAGTGTATTTGCTCGGCACGATGACCTGAACCACTCGCCAAGACTCGTAATTTCGGTCTTCTAAGATTCTTTAAATAAAGATATAGGTATTCAACAATAACGTAGTATTATTTATTTATCAAGTGTTTTATTGAAACATACACATACATTTTATGTAAAGCAGTGTATAGTTTTTTATATACTCATACGTAAACATAGGGAACAAAATCTCGTGACCATACTACTAGAATACATACGTTATACTGAGTTTATACAAAAAGTATGTGAGGGTGTTTCGAAAAGTAATTTGTGTGACATTTTAAGCAATTACATTTGCTGGCACGGTAACAAGCCAATTTAATTTATATTAAATCCTAACGCTCACTGAATTATTTGTGGTAGTAGCTAGATTCAGAGGACATTGCATACATGGTCAAGTTCATTTTACTTCTTAGTTAAATCGCAGGTGGCCGTTGTTCAACCACTCAAATATCGCGTTGTGTAAAGGTCTTTGGCTTTTATCCTTACCGACTGAACACAAAGGTATATCAATAACTGTTGAAAAAGTCGATTATATTGTTTATTTAAAGGCCATCTGAACGTGACCGGATGTAATCAGATAACAATATAATAACACGCGAACTGGAGATGATTTTATGGTATTTTGTAACAAATCATGCTTACTCGGTGTGACCAGTATGGTTGCAGTACTTACTCGGTGTGACCATAATGGTTGCAGTACTTACTCGGCGTGACCAGTATGGTTGCAGTCACAATCAAGGCGATGACGGTCAGAATGACAAACACCGCAATGACGATGCCTCGCCAGTTCTTCTTCTCTTCAGTTGTGCCCACCAGTTCCTTAAAATAGATAAAATACAATATTATTTTATTTAATAATAATTATTATAATAATTACAAATCACTTAACAAATGAGAAAAACATTGCAGTGATTTTGTGCATGATAAACATTCACTTCACCATTATTAGCAGTGTAATTACCTCAATTATATTCGTCTCTGAAGTCCACTTTATTAACATATTTATCATCATTAAAATCCCTAAAACAAAATACAAAGATCATCATGATCGTGATTATAATCTTCATCGACTTTAGCAATTTTGCGGCGATGGTACAAATTTACAAAAGTAATAATTCCACTTTTAGCATTTCCATTTCTAAAATGTCGCTATAAGTAATGGAGCTGCCAAAACAATTCAACATGATTAAATTAAACATGAGATTTGTCACAGACAAAACAGCATTTCCTGTATGGTGTAATTGTGAAGGGAGCTATAACAGGATCTCCTAAACTTTTTTGAACCTAGCTTTGGTACGTTTTAGGTATGGTGGGATGGCGATTTTAGTTTTCTATTATTTCGGTCATCACAGAATAAACAGTTTTGGTCTAACAAAAAACCAGAAAAAAACACTATCAGGAGACGGAATTTCGTGTATATCAGCCGCCTCCCCACTTTAAAGGTCAAGGTCAAACCTACGGCTCAAAGGTCATATTTTGCCAAACAATACTTGTTTTTGACATACGTGCTATATGGGCACATGCCTTGTTTCGTTCTTCTTTTCAATCCCATGTGCTTTACTGATATTAAACAATTTGAGCAACGTGTATAACTTTTGTAACAAGACTTTTTTAGAAGGGCGAATGTACTTTATATATCACATTAGCGCATTCGATATACAAGTACTGAATCAGTATTTAATACTGGCAAACCAAGAGAATGCAATTTTCTTTCACCATGATTACCCACAATACAATATAATTACAAACGGTCAGAACCATTTCATCCATTAGACTCGTAAGTCGTAAGTTGCAATGACGTTCTGAAAAAAGGTCAACACCAGATTCAGCAATTACAATGACATTCAACTTACGGTCAGGATCAAGTTTACTAGATATAGACATCATCACATGGATAAATATCATTTTTTTTACCAACGAGCTTCATTATGGCACCGCGAGGACAAATGTGCACGACACATAATCAATACATTTCTGTCGTGAATATCTACATCAATGGCTGGTTTCGGTTTAATGAGCGTCAACACTGCGGCGAAACAGTAGACTAGCAACAATGTGAACTTAAATGACACGTTTATTATAAACGGATTCAGTTCGAAAACCAAAGCATCAATTGTACAAATGTTTATGACCTTACCTAATCATGTACATATAAAACAACAGTATCGAAACTCAAGCAAATTCACTGTTTATAGTAAATATTTAATCTTTCTTTTTATAAGAATACCATACCGTTTAAACATTTTAGTCCAATATTTGTATAGAGCTAAAAAGAACGTCAGTCATCTTTTATCGGTATGAAAATTACAAACACAAAACTACACGAATAAGGTCAGGCAAATCGAAAACATAAAGCACAGAAAAATGCAATGCGTCATTCAAATACCACACTGCACATTTTTGCTTCCTGTAGAAACAAGCGTACTTGCTGGAAACGGTATGTGTATGATAATACCTCGAGATAAAAAAGTGCACATCTTTTGAACATTTGAACAAGTTGTTCCTCTAATCATTCTCGACGTCAATGCTTTAAATTGTAATTTTTAACATATTGTTATAAATGTTTCACATAGTATCATTTGAAATTCATTACTTAAATATCTTGGCAACCATGCTTGATGTCAGTTCATAACAAATATCAAGTCGCAATGTCTTGAGCGTAATGCTTGCAATCGGGTAATACTTAATTCTTATTTGGATATACACTGGCATGACAGCTAAAGTTATATTCATAACCTGTGTCGCTAGTCTTATAACTAGTGTGTTATTTAATTCCTATTAGACAGATTGTAAAATGTCAACTGCTAGTCAAATAAGGACATTAATCACAGATGATGAGTGTAGGTTAAGCCAAACAGATGCGAATAATGCAATCGAAGATATGAGCTTTATACTATATTGACGAGATTTCAAATTTGTGTTTGATATCGCTAATCCTTGTGACGTCATCAATATACCATAACTGGAACGCTAATGCGTATTTTATACCAGTTAATCATTAGGTCTTAGTAGGTCTAAGTTATTGTTTATATTGGCAGGTATGTAGTCAGCAATCAATTATGGTATTCAACTAGTTACGATATAATCCGTTAAGCATGTTGAACCATTGAAGCCAAATCAATATAAACAAATAAGCAAGATGCATGGCTTGCATGTTGTTGCATCACGTCTTTGTTAATGGAGATTTTATTTAAAAATACATAAGGCGTTAATCCCATAAGTGCATACATAGTAAACATACAATATATTAAACAATGTTCAATTACGAACAGGATAATTACAAATACTAATTAAAGCAACACAACTTTTAAGAGCCTTTTGTAAAGAGCATAAATTTGACTATCATGCTTTAAATATTTTTATTATACCTTTTATATATTTAATAAATAACTTTACTTAAAACAAAAGTTGTGTCAGTAATTTTTTTAATAATGTGGCAATATATATATATTAAAATAATTGACTTCGACAAGCAGCAATACAAGACGTATACAATGGTACAGTTTAGACATCTAGTAACTAGAGGCACATCTAACAAATGTGGTACAGTTTGGGCATCCCGTAACTTGGGGAAAATCTAACACATATGGTACACTTTGGACAGCCCGTAACTAGAGTCACTTCTTACACATATGGTTCAGTTTGGACCTACCGTAATTAGCGTTACCTTGAACAAAATCACGTGCATTACTGTCATCTGTGTATGCTTTTGCAGTATTTTACATTGGGATAAGCAACTTTCAAGTTTAATTATAGTTCGTTTCATATATGCATTGTCTTTTATGTTAAGATAAGAGCCACATCGGTTTCGTGTCTGTTTATTTCATGGGTATTGTGTTAATGATATACTTTACATTCCATGCTGGAAAATAAGAGTAGACACTCTCATACTTTAATTTTACAAAGAACAAAACAAATTATGAGTGTGTTGTCATTGTTCTTTTTGCAAAATTATACCCATGGTGAAACATTGTCTTGTGCTATTTAACTCTATCCATAACAGAAGTTTGTCACGTGATATGTGAATGAAACCATGACAGAATAGTTAATGTGTCACTTTCATACATTCATAATATAATAATGTACTTATTTAATATATCCATGACAGAATACTGTAACGTGCTAGTTGTATATGTACAAATGACAGAGCAATGTCACGTAATAAAGGAATATACCGTTGGCAAAATGATGTCAAGTGCATTTAGGGTATATCCGTGACATATAACTATCAAGTCTAATAAGAATATATTCATGACCGAATATGTTTACGTTCTATTTGCATGAATCCATGACAGAATTATATTGTCGTTTTTTGTGTTAGGAGGGGGTTAAAAAGAAGTGTTCACTTTTAAGGGAATGTTTTGAAATAAGTCTGTACATTCATTAAATGGCTATATTTAACATACGGAACGGTAGAGCATTTTATAACAAGAATATAATTTAAGAAATAAAAAAAGCAATCAGTCAGTCTCTAGTGGAGTGAAACTCTATAACATTTACCCCTCGGTTATGCATGTTAAGTTAAATCGTTTCAATCGTTTTGCGTTTGTAATGTTATAAATTTTATCAATTTTCAATGAAGGTTATTCATAAGCGAAACTATATTTTCTGCATGAGTCTGTCTTATTTATTCTTTTCGCTCCATGATTTAAGGCGTTCAAATATTTGTTTTAATCTGCGACACAACGTTGAGAAATGTCCATTCCGACAGGCTGAGAACAAGTCCCTTTAAACACTTAAGCTTAAGAAACACGTTTATTTGTATACGTCCAAAGTAAACAATTCATCAAGATCTATTAGCGGAATAAACACTTAAGCACTTGACGCTTTGTAGTTCAAACGCACGCTCAACACGTCGCGATGTCTTCAAAGCTGTTAGATGTCAGTACATGTTAGACAATCGATTGCTTACGAACGGTGCGTAGGCACACAGGCTGCATTGGCAGAGATTCAGGAAGGAATACTCAATCAGCGTGCTTACTCATTCGTTGTTTTATAACTGGATGCTGAGAAGCGGAGTCTTGTTATGGCGTTAGAATATGTGGTGTAAAATGCAGAATTGTTAGCAAAGAAAATGTGGCGGTTTTTGTTTGCCAAGCCCTATAGTTATATTAATTTAAACGTTATGTATATGGCTGTATACCTGTCTGCATATATGGGTACGCACATAATGAAGCTTAAAGAGTAGAAGGACCTCAATAATTTAATAATACATACACAGTAAGAATAATATAATAGTCGCATGCAGTAACTTAATATTTACACACTTGGTGAAATGCATATTGCTCCCTCTTTGCTTACGCCAGGTGTACTATTTCTAATTTCCTAACACTATATTGAGTATTCGTGTTAACTATAAAGCTTTTATCTATATTAATAATATAATTAATATTCCGGCACTTTTAAAGTTATCTGAATTAATTTCATGGTTCATGATGTTTTGTTTATGGGTGTTGTAAAACGGTCTGTTCAGCCTTTTCGATACAGACGATAATCAATGGACCGACAAGGGCTGTTTGAATAGAAGTTGTGCATTTCGAACTGCAGCTGGACTTTCCTCATCGTTTACATGGTGGGTTGCTGTTATTACGAGTAAGTGGCCTGTGTAAAATGCAGTATGCAGTTTATTAGTAAATGTCAATTTACATTCATATTTGATTTTAACGCTAGTCTAAACACGGCTATTTACAAATATGTACTGAGTATTTACAAGTATACATACTGAGATTTATAATTATGCCTAGTTAAAGAACATTAAGGGGATACGTTGTTTTTGTGAATGCAAGACATGCAATAAAAAACTAAAGCTAAGCTTTACTTAAAGCTAAATATATACTCACACAAATAAACAAACACTAAAGTGGCACAGCAAGTTATACTCAAAGCCTATGTTTTACGGTACGCACATAGACAGAAAAACGAGCGAAATGCCTATGATAAATTGTTTTCAAACTTCAGCATGCTATCGCAATTCCACCAGGTTATAGGCGAATTGTTGTTTATGCCACAGACACGGTAAATATCTGCAAAGAGACGGGAATTGTCGGATTTTAAGTGCTACAGGTGGCTTATGAATGTCTGAAGATTTTGTTTCCAAAATCATTCGCATTGCACATGTGTTCGAACTGTTTAACACCATCGGGAATTGTATGCTGAATATAATTACATGCGCAAGCGTACTGTTTTCGGAAACAAAGTGAAACACTTGAATGCTTTTGCCGTTTTCCTGAAAAATGTATGCCCGTGCGAGTTGTTTCCTGGAGTTATATGGGCAATGGAAGCAGCAATTATATGAATGGCATATTGCAGAGACATGGTTTCTTAATAAGCAAGGGATACAATACAATTATTTATTTGATCTTAGTACTAAAGGCAGTTCTTAATTTTGCTTGTTCATACACCTCAACACTTATAACAAATTGTCTTATATACTTTTAAAATGTGAAACATATATTAAATGTATTTTTGTGATTTTGAATACTATAATCGAGAAGAGCGATTGAATAGTGAAGGTGTAAAATACCCATAAAGACACCTACATATACCCATTTTTTTGATACACATGAAGACGAGAAATTCATTTCGTTGGTTAGTATTTCAAAGCATGCTTGTACTTAATTATTACGAGGTTTGAGGAAGAGGTGATGAGAATAAATACACACATGAAATGACTCGTATTCGGAATATTAAACTAGCGTGTTACTATTATTAATTATAAAATGCAACTGTTTAGAACCCATATGCTTTCTTTTGTCGTTCTGAAGCGATGACCTAGTTTGATGTTTCTGTGTGTTGTTTTGTGCCCTTGTGTTATTGTGTAGTATTTGTTTTGTGTCTCACTGTTTGGGAGTTGGTTCCTTTCCATTAGTAATCTGGGACCTCATTTTATAATGAGGTGTCTCGAGATGGTCCGACTGTGGATTCGTTTTGTGTAAATTTGAAACGTATGTAGACTATCAAACTTTGCAATTGAACACGTTGTGTATATATGCAAATATATTTAAATAGTTTAAACTAGATTGGCGTGTGTTTACGCATACATGCATACGCTAATAAAAAGGCTCACCAAATTTGAGTTTAATCATCTTCGTTTGATACTTGCGTTTTTTTATACGCCCTCTGCTTCAGCAAATATTGTATAAAGCTATTATTGTTAGTTTCGATTCACAAGCAGTGTTTGACTGTGTTAAAGTATGTTAGCCAGTTACAAGTAGATCAACAGGGGATATGCCTGTTAAATCGCTATTCACGAGGCTTGATAAGATCAGCATGATGTTGGGAGTATTCTATTCATCATGTACACAATCCAAGTATACCTGTTTGCAAGGATCCGCGGAAATTGATCGGCACCATAGGATGTTGCAGGTATTGCATTTTTAATTGAAGTATTACTATGTGTCGTAGAATAAGTATTAGTATAAGTAGCAGTTGTAGTAGTATAAGTAGTAGCAGTTGTATTAGTAGTAGAAGTAGTAGTAGTAGTAGAAGTAGTAGTAGTAGAAGTAGTAGTAGTAGTAGTAGTAGTAGTAGTAGTAGTAGTAGTAGTGTTAGAAGTAGTAGTAGTAGTATAAGTAGTAGTAGTTGTTGTAGTAGTAATTGTTGTTATTGTTGTTGTGTTGTTGATGTTGTTGTTGAAGTAGAAGGAAAAGTAGAAATATGAATATCTTACCGGGTCGCCGAACATGGTTCTTCTAAACCCAAACCGTTTAGGCTAAGACTTTCCGAATGCAATGTTCAGACAAAGTAATTCACGTTATCTCACTTTCCGAACAAGGAAAGTTGTACACAAAATAGGTTATGTACATGTATGCATAACCCTACTGGCTGTAAGGTACACATATTTCAAATATCATATTTAAAAACAATATCCCAATGCATACATTAGACACAGTCACATTCTCTTAACTGTTCTTTTATGTGATGTACTGTTTAATGGAAACGGTGCAATATATTCATGCGTACAGCGACCATATTCCGCATACATTTTGCTTGACCTCTTCACTTTTTGAAATGCTGGCTCAGTTTACAAGGTTAAATAACATTCACTCTCATCAATTTGTTTTACAAAGTTTTCTTTTTCCACGACCAGTTTACCGATTGACTAGACTATGGTGACCAATAAACACCGACCATGCATTTCTAACATCGTTGTCTAACCGATAGCCACGCGTTGTAAGTACTCATATTACATGATAATAGCCCATAAATACTAATTATTCCCGATAAATATGGTCACACCGATGTTTATAAGTTAAACATATCCTTAAATATCTACTGACATGCCAATTAGTTGAACACCAAATATTTATGAGCTGATAAATGATGTTAACACCCGTAAACGGTTAACGCCCACCAAAACGACATATGCTCCACAATCTCAGACTGGCAATATTGCTTTTCAGAACAGCGAGCTGATTTCTACAATAGATTGGCGGCTCGCACGCGAAGTTTACATCAATAGTCACGTGACTAGATTTAATGTTCATTATGCTCTATCCTCGCTTTCTGTGCAGCATCAATACGTTGCCTCGGTCTTAGGCGTTCATTTCAATATATCGATTGTAAACAATGAAATGGGTTGCGATGAACTGGCGTTGGCCTTTTCAAAGGGTTGGTGGTAATAATGTTCCATTTCAAACAAATTGTATAACAAATTTATATGGCCGTGCTTGGGGATGTGTGAGTATTCCAAATATTGTGACACATGGAAACTAACTGTTAACATAGACAAGTTTTTTTAGTAAAGGTAGACCAGCTAATTATGTATTCTACTATTAAGATCATCCCGTTGAATTTGTTAAAAATTATAAATACCTCGGTATTTTATTCAATAGTAGTGGCTCTTTTTTCCAGACCAAAAAGAATTTAGCCGAACAGGCAACAAAAGCTATGTACAGTCTTATTAATAACTGTAATTACCTTGCTTTAAAAATAGATATGAAAAGTGATCTATTTAATAACATGATTAAACCTATTCTTTTGTACGGTTTTGAATGTTGGGGGTTTGGAAATAATTATGTATTAGAAAAAGTTCAGTGGAAGTTTCTGAAAATTATATAAGGGGTTAAGGTCAGTACGGCATCTTGCATTATATACGGAGAAACTGGAGCAAAGCCCCTCCAACTTGATAATAAAACTAGAATGATTTCTGTTTGGTCTAAATTGGTCCATCCATTGTGTTTTAAATTGTCATATCAAATTTACCACACCTTTTTTAATATACATGAAACAGAAAATGCTAAATTTGACTGGATAGAGTGTATACGAAAAAATTTGTTAAATGCAAAATTATGAATATTTGGCAGTCTCATGATTTTCCGAATTGCACCTGGCTCATTCAAAGCATGAAAAAAACACTATCAGATCTGTTTATTAATGAATGGTACTCATATATACATAATTCTAGTAAATGCAGTAATTATAGATTGATTAAAGACATGTTTGAGTATGAATCCTACTAAAATTTGTTAAAACTCCAGATAAATTTGTAAAATACATGTATTCATGTAAGCATAGTGAGCAAACATTTGTCATATACAATTATATTTTGGGAATGCCGCTGTGTCTTGCCAGGTGTTTACAAAATTATGATTAAACAATCACACACTCAAAAAAGAATTAAACTAGTACAAATAATATTCCCTTTAAATAATACAATTCGGTCTATAACTATCAAAACTTTAAAAAAACATGTACAATTTGCAAAATCCTGCGATTCTTCACATTAAGTTTACAATAAAATAATATTGACTCAAGTCATACTTTAAAAGAGAGTAATTTGTATTCAAAACATAACAACTAACACCATCTTCCCGGAAACAAATTGTCATTGACATCAATAGTATCGCTATCACGTGTAGTGTATGTTAACACGGCAACCATTAACAATATATAGTACGGCAACGATAGGTGTGTATTTACATTTTCATATACAACTTCGTATAGAGAACATAATCGATATCCGATTTTGATATATCCCGCACACCACCCACGCAGCACGTCAGCCATTTCTAGAATTGATAGGCATCGACCAATATGCTTATGATAGTCAAAATTGTGTTAAGCATTACTTATACCCTCTTGGCACTTAATCCTATCTTTCTTATTCAAATAACGCGAACAAGTTGGGAAACTAATTATTTTGAAACTAAAATGTAATTACTCAATTGTTCACTGTTTAATATGGAACATTATTGCACCGGTGTTAAGAACGATGAAAATTCAATACTTCAATATTTAGGATCATGAAGTATACATACATAATTACAGATGCAAATTTATTTTCCAACCATAGTTTTACAATCACCAAATGCGTTGAAATAACTGTTTTATGTTCGTGCTATAAATAACATTTAACAAGCCTTACAAGTGACCATGGACAGCAAGGGACGCAATAGGCCCAACTGCTAGAAGTATGTACATACCGATTACTTTCCCTGTATTACCAGTTGGGGAAACACTGACAAGGTATTCAAAGCATTTTTTCATTGTTATTTGTTTGAAACACATTGCAACAGTACAATTAAATCGTCTATCAAACAGTACAGATGTAATGGTAAGTTTTATTTAATTATTTTACAAAACATGCTAAAATATATTCAAATATAGTATTGACAATCTTAATGACAACTGATTTCTCTGACGTACTGCCTTAGTGATGTTTAAACGTAGGAAACACTTCTCGAATGTTGTTCTGCTTTATACGGTCCGCGCGTTTGTTTTAATTATTTGGAACGGTCAGAGGACCGGAATTCCATGAAAGCATGCAAGTTCCTTTTTAAACTTACGATCGCAAATAGATCATAAAGAAATAGTTAACACCACTAAAGGCCTAGTTGANGTTGTAGTAGTAGTAGTAGTAGTAGTAGTAGTAGTAGTAGAAGTAGTAGTAATAGTATAAGTAGTAGTAGTTGTTGTAGTAGTAATTGTTGTTATTGCTGTTGTGTTGTTGATGTTGTTGTTGAAGTAGAAGGTAAAGTAGAAGTATGAATATCTTACCGGGTCGCCGAACATGGTTCTTCTAAACCCAAACCGTTTAGGCTAAGACGACACAGTAATTCACGTTATCTCACTCTCCGAACAAGGGAAGTTGTACACAAAATAGGTTATGTACATGTATGCATAACCCTATTGGCTGTAAGGTACACATATTTCAAATATCATTTTTAAAAACAATATCCAAATGCATACATTAGACACAGTCACATTCTCTTAACTGTTCTTTTATGTGATGTATTGTTTAATGGAAACGGTGCAATATATTCATGCGTACAGCGACCATATTCCGCATACATTTTGCTTGACCCCTTCACTTTTTGAAATGCTGGCTCAGTTTACACGGTTAAATAACATTCACTCTCATCAATTTTTTTACAAAGCTTTCTTTTTCCACGACCAGTTCACCAATTGACTAGACTATGGTGACCAATAAACACCAACCATGTATTTCTAACATCGTTGTCTAACCGATAGCCACGCGTTGTAAGTACTCATATTACATGATAATAGCCCATAAACACTAATTAGTCCCGATAAATATGGTCACACCGATGTTAATAAGTTAAACATATCCTTAAAAATCCACTTACAGCCAATTAGTTAAACACCAATTATTTATGGGCTGATAAATGATGTTAACACCCGTAAACGGTTTGCTACCACCAACACGACATATGCTCCATAATCTCAGACTGGCATTATTGCTTTTCAGAACCGCGAGCTGATTTCTACAATAGATTGGCGGCTGGCACGCAAAGTTTACATCGATAGTCACGTGGCTAGATTTGATTTTCATTATTCTCTATCCCCGCTTTCTGTGCAGCATCAATAATTTGCCTCAGTCTTAGGCGTTCATTCCAATATATCGATTGTAAACAATGAAATGGGTTGCGATTAACTGGCGTTGGCCTTTTTAAAGGCAAGTTGGTAATAATGTTCCATTTCAAACAAATAGTAAAACAAATTTATATGGCCGTTCTTGGGGATGTGTGAGTATTCCAAATAGTGTGACACATGGAAACTAACTGTTAACATTTTAGTAAAGGTATACCAGCTAATTATGTATTCTACTATAAAGATCATCCAGTTGAATTTGTTAAAAATTATAAATACCTCGGTATTTTATTCAATAGTAGTGGCTCTTTTTTTCCAGACCAAAAAGAATTTAGCCGAAGAGGCAACAAAAGCTATGTACAGTCTTATTAATAACTGTAATAACCTCGCTTTACAAATAGATATAAAAAGTGATCTATTTAATAACATGATTAAACCTATTGTTTTGTACGGTTGTGAATGTTGGGGGTTTGGAAATAATTTTGTATTAGAAAACGTTCAGTGGAAATTTCTGAAAATTATATAAGGGGTTAAGGCCAGTACGGCATCTTGCATTATATACGGAGAAACTGGAGCAAAGCTTATCCAACTTGATATTAAAACTAGAATGATTTCTGTTTGGTCTAAATTGGTCCATCCATTGTGTTTTAAATTATCATATCAAATGTACCACACCTTATTTAATATACAGGCAACAGAAAATGCTAAATTTGACTGGATAGAGTGTATACGAAAAAATTTGTTAAATGCAAAATGATGAATATTTGGCAGTCTCATGATTTTCCGAATTGCACCTGGCTCATTCAAAGCATGAAAAAAACCTAACAGATCTGTTTATTAAAAAAATGGTACTCATATATACATAATTCTAGTAAATGCAGTAATTATAGATTGATTAAAGACACGTTTGAGTTCGAATCCTACTTTGTTAAAACTCCAGATAAATTTGTAAAATACATTATACAAATTCGTAAAAGTAATAACAGGTTACCTGTCGAAACTGGAAGATGGCATGGAATAGAATCGAACCAAAGATGTGTAATTTATGTAACTCCAATAATCAAGTTGGCGATGAATTCCATTATTTACTTAAATGTCATGCCCTTAAAGATATAAGAAAACGTTTTATTGATACAAAATATTACACGAGACCTAATATTATTAAATTTAAATCGTTAATGTCCATCGACAATCATACTAACAGTACTTACAGGAAACTTTATATGTTCATTAAGTAAATATTTAAACAGTTTTAATTTTTAATATGTTTTTCATGTTGTTTTTATATACATTTCAATATTGTATGTTTTTCCCATCCCCCACACTATGATCTAATGTTTAAATATTGTTCGTGTGTTTTGCTTAACTTCTAAATATTCTCTCCTTTTAAATGTTTTTTTTTATTGTTTGTTATATGTTATGGCCCCTTCAACTATGTTTTTTAATTTCAATTTATGTTTGTGTAGCTTTTGCTCACACTGTCATGTTATGCATGAAATGAGCTTGAAATAAATAAACTTGAAACTTGAGCTTGTTAAATCATAACGCAAAACATTAGATCTACGACAGTACATGAACGTTCGTACAATAATTGCGGGCCTGATAATTCATACAAAAGAAAGCACATATGATGACCAGCGCACTGGAAACCCACCTTGCAATAGTATGTGAATATATGTACATGCATAAATGAGTGCTTCGAACCAAATAAGTTGGGTCATATTTGAATATAAGGAATACACATTGTACAATATAAATATATATATATATATACGTATAATGTTACGTGTATTTCTTTAGGGTATTTTCTATTTACGGTTTTCATGTAAGCATTGTGAGCAAACATCTGTCATATACAATTATATTTTGGGAATGCCGCTGTGTCTTGCCAAGTGTTTACAAAATTATGATTAAACAATCACACAATCAAAACAGAATTAAACTAGTACAAATAATATGCCCTTTAAATAATACAATTCGGTCTATTACTATCAAAACTTAAAAAAAAAACATGTACAATTTGCAAAATCCTGCGATTCTTCACATTAAGTTTATAATAAAATAATCTTGACTCAAGTCATACTGTAAAAGAGAGTATTTTGTTTTCAAAACATAACAACTAACACCATCTTCCCGGAAACAAATAGTCATTGACATCAATAGTATGGCTATCACGTGTAGTGTATGTTAACACGGCAACCATTAACAATATATATTACGGCAACGATAGGTGTGTATTTACATTTTCATATACAACTTCGTATAGAGAACATAATCGATATCCGATTTTGATATATCCCGCACTCCACCCACGCAGCACGTCAGCCATTACTAGAATTGATAGGCATCGACCAATATGCTTATGATAGTCAAAATTGTGTTAAGCATTACTTATACCCTCTTGGCACTGAATCCTAAAATCTGTCTTATTCAAATAACGCGAAAAAGTTGGGAAACTAATTATTTTGAAACTAAAATTTAATTACTCAATTGTTCACTGTTTAATATGGAACATTATTGCACCGGTGTTAAGAACGATGAAAAGTCAATACTTCAATATCTAGGATCATGAAGTATACATACATAATTACAGATGCAAATTTATTTTCCAACCATAGTATTACAATCACCAAATGCGCTGAAATAACTGTTTTATGTTCGTGCTATAAATAACATTCAGCAAGCCTTACAAGTGACCATGGACTAATACAGCAAGGGACGCAATAGGCCCAACTGCTAGAAGTATGTACATACCGATTGCTTTCCCTGTATTACCAGTTGGGGAAACAATGACAAGGGTATTCAAAGCATTTTTCATTGTTATTTGTTTGTCAAAGTCAAAGTTTATTCGGTATTTGATTCAAGGCCACCGGCCCATAACAAAATGCATATATACAGAATTGAATATAAGCATATATGTACATACATTAATAATTGTTATCTGACAGAGTCGGAACAAAAAATAAAAAATAAACTGTTTTATATATAACTAACCAATGGTTCAAATGCAAACAAAGTGGCCACAAAGTTGATATACTACGATGGGTGTACTTGATCATAAGTATTACTTATCTTCAGTATATTAATACTATCTTCTCATTATATTATTTATCAGCTTACAAACAGCTAGAATTTCATAATTTCTTCCAGAGTTTAGTAAATTGTAAAATCTACCAACTGTAAAATGATTAGGTTGTATATTAGGCAAATAGAATGAGCGTATATCTGAGTACTTTTTACAGTCAAATAAAACATGATGCTCATCCTCAACAACAGCGATATTGTGGTTAAAACAGTATGTACATAACCGCTCAGCTCTTGATATACCAAACACATTGCAACAATACAATTAAATCGTCTATCAAAAAGTACAGATGTAATGGTAAATTGTATTTAATTATTTTACAAAACATGCTTAAATATATTTTAATATATTATTGACAATCTTAATGACAACTGATTTCTCTGACGTAGTGCCTTAGTGATGTTTAAACGTAGGAAACACTTCTCGAATGTTGTTCTGCTTTATACGGTCCGCGTATTTATTTTAATTATTTGGAACGGTTAGAGGACCAAAATTCCATGAAAGCATGCAAGTTCCTTTTTTCAACTTACGATTGCAAATAAATCATAAAGAAATAGTTAACACCACTAAAGGCCTAGTTGACCTTTCAGCCAGCCCGCAAACTGTTTGAGCGTTGAGTTGGAGTTCATTTAAAGTACAGACGGTTAGACGTGGTGTCAAATAATTATTTTACATAGTTTAACTGATAAAAAATTAACTTAATATGTTTTGTATTGAGCACCTGTCAAAAAATGATATTAGAAATGTACTTTAGTGTATGTAGCCTAGCGATGGATGCATTTTAAGCCGAGCCCAATTATAAGCACTGTCCCTATAGAATCCATCATATCATGGGCCTCATGAGTCTTAACATATTTCAATAGCGTGCGTATATGATAAGCTCTTCTGTGGTGAAGGCAAGTCGCGTATCTAGTGAAAGTGTTTGAAATTCGCTGTGCTCTGAACATTCATCGATATACTTCGCTCCACTAAATGTTGAAAGGACATCAATCACAACTGGCGACCGGTCCTCAATAACAAAAGTCCAAATATGTAGACGAATGTTGATTTCAGGCCTTCTGCAATAAATGTACACAATAAACAATAAAGTCTATGTGAGGTATAATATGCAATTTAATTAACTTAGCAGCTAATTGGTTAATATCAGCCATTTCGATTATTATTTGATACAAAGCGACACTATACATATTTAAAGTTCAATATATGCAGGAGTGACAAAATAAAAACAATATAAGTATTTTAAAGGGACTGTAAACCACGAATGACGAAAAAAGAAAAGTTCTAAAATACCGTATTTTTTTACAATTATTAGTTTATATTGATTACAATTTCACGACTGGTATATAACATTACTTGAAAAAAGTAGTTTTTTTTAAACTTTATTTTTTTGTTTATTTATTTTTACTGGGTATGCATACCAGGTAACTACCAGTTAACTTTAAATAACGCAAGTAGATTGATCATCATCGTCACGTGGTAAACCCAGGAATGCAAATTGTGCATGCATAGTGAACAAACAGCAATGAGCTATCGCACGCATTTGCGATTAAGACTGTCGTAAGCATTTTTTTAAATCAGTTTTTTAAGAACACTCTGTCAAATACAAACATTCCGGTTGCAGAAATACGATGGATTTCTTTTGTTAAACAAGACTGTATATACCCTATGATGTTTGTGTTACAGTATGTTATGTTTTGCGTTTGGTTTCATACCTCTTTAAATATCTCAACTTTAAATAATTGTCAAATCATTCTTCGTAGACACGTACAATTATTGAGTTCTGATTTTGGAAAAAAAAGGAATTTGCGTCGATCAGTTTCTGGTGTGTTAAATTATTAAATTCGTCGATCGGTCAACCCACGAAATTCGCGAAAATTAATGTCTCACGAATAATCAAGACTTTACAGTATATCGTGTTATTTATATCCTTCTGTAGGAAGAGGGTTCCTAAGGCAATTTTATCCAAATTAATTGAGTAACAAATAGTCATATTTTCTTGAAAACCATTGAATTGATTTATGACTGCGAGAGGTAGGGGGTTTCTCAACCAGCTTATTAAGCTCTTTAACTGGGCAATTGAAAATGACTCGTCTGTCAATACTAGAAAGATGTACCATGATGCATCTCGATTAATGAAGCTGATACCAGTGTTTGCTAAGAAGACGATGACCACCATTAACTAGCGCGTCTTTGAAACATTATTGCGTGGCTGGCCAATGCAGCGAATTGCTCACTCGAGTCTCAAATAATGGATCTAAGTTCACTTTTGTTTTTCATTGTACAATACCGCGTGGCTTTATTATTAGTCTATAAATATGATGTATTATAATATAAAGAAGTGAAACTCCAGAAGCTGCATTATACTGGTATGTAATAAATAATAAAAACACTATACGCAGCGTATAATGATATCAATATAATTTTAATTGAAATATACTTCACAATCTACAAAGCGAATATGCAAAGAGAAAGACAAACATTTCAAGTTAATATGTCTAGCATTCTTCTGGACGGTCTATTTATATTGGAAATACCTTACACAACAAGTGATACAAATTATCAGATATTATCTAAGTTCATAGTTCTTCTGAAAGAACATGAATTATTAACACTCAATCAATTATCCTGCCTCATCAACCTATTTTGTGTATTTATTGTGTTTTAATCTCAAAACAGGAACTCCGTCCTAACCGATAGACAATTTTCTCTTTCGTTTTTGCTTTTATGTTTCCTTATGTCGGTTATAGTATGTTTGTCGTAATCTGTGCATTGTTATATTGTTTACATCGCAGTTCCCTATGCTACCACATAGGGCTTACTGAACGATGTAATTGTTTCTTACTTATATATACATCAACGTTGCTTTACCATTTTGTTTCTAGTACTTTTCACTTACTTTTTGTTGTAGTTTTTTTCCACGACGAGTATGTTAATACCATTATTGAAATTGCTTTGATTTCAAAGGTATGTTAACGTGATCTTGAACCTTAAATACACGCTCACTCTTGCTTCAAATGAACTGTATAATTTTTCAAATATTTTCTGATTTTATTGTTTTGCTTGTGAAACAAAGGCAAATGTATAACTCTCACACAGTTTTTCATTTGCATTATGTAAACCAACTGAAATATATTCTTTATAGAAAGTAATGTGTAACCACCAAACCTATCATTTATTCCTGGTTAGAGGATAAATCGCCTTTGAATGCCTTGATATGCATGTAAATGTATGTTATGTGTATGAATATTATATTGTAACGATTGTATAAAAAGTGTTTAAATCAAAAAGAAAAGAAAAAACAATGCTATTTAATATAATAAATAACANTCACAACAAATAACAAACGAAGAATGCACTTTATAATTTGTTACAAAATAGCAACGTCTAAATCCTAATTTCAGAGACTGTTAATTGCAAATGTTAACTGTGTTTATGCCCAAAAGACGTAACAGCAGTATACTAACAGAGAACACCGTGTATTGCCTTCCAAAACAAATTAGTTTAAATCCCGTATGACAGCTTTGCTCTTTTTCTGTGGATATTGAATTGGGTTCGTTCTTAAATAAGCCTTTGCTATGGAATGGCAATTACAGAGGTTGGTTTAATGTGGGATCAGACTTGTTTCCGTTAAGGTCTTGCTTTGAATATCTACGAATGTATAGAGAAGATGTTACAACAACTGGAAAACGCGTTTATTTTGAGTTCAATAAGAAATAAAAAATTAACATAAGATGTTCAAGAGCTACTTATAGCGCAATGTTTTCTATTCCTAGCGCAACACTGTTTCCATTTAAGTCACAAAATATGATCTTATATTTAAGAAAGACAACTTAGTTGTCAGACATAAGTAATAATGTAAAAAAAGTATTTCTGACTATAGTATTTCCTAATGTGTGGAAATACCATACGACTTTCACTTTAAAAAAGATATGTTTGCTATACATATTTCTACACAACAACGTTGTTATTTGTACTTCAGTACAATTACGGATTCTAGGCATATAAAGGTTGACCATAAAGCACCACGTGTAACGCACAGATATAAGACATTCATCAACAGTATGAACACTGTGAATGAACCTTATAAATGTGAATTTTATTTGCATAAATCACATCACAATATGGCACTTTTAATAGTTTAATACTATGGTTTTTATAGTTAGGTCTTTTGTATTGATGTGTTGGATAACGATTGCAGAAACTATATATAAAAAAGACAATTATTGCGTTTAAGAGTTAAGCTTTTTCCCTATGCATTCACAAAGTGAGTATTAAACTATGATTTAAAAGTGGTGCATCAATTTGTTTTCATTGAATCCGTATTTAATGAACTGTTATACCATTGCATGGCTGACTGCTTTATATATTGAATAAGGAAATAAAAACATATTTGCTATCACTATTAAGCGACTGAATTGAAAACTATCCACTAAATCTGATTATAAAAGATATCGAAACTTTAGCAATACATATTCAAAGAAATACACAGTATTCTCTATGCTGAAATAGTAGTATACGATTAAAAATTGAATGTGTGTGCAATACGTCTGAGCACTGGTTTAATACATGAATAAAATACAAGCACTGGGTCTATACATATTGGATTTAGTAATCTTGACGGCGATATTCCCCACAGCATTCAATTAAAGAAAGCCCATAAACTGCAATAGAAACTTTATGCTATACTGCTTAATTGAACGTAGAACATGCAGAGGAAATTGCAAGAGGACACGCCATAATTGAAACGAAAATAATACTTTGTAACTGAGGTATATGAATGTATACTGTGTTCTTTTTCTGTATCTAAATGTGTGCCATTTGGTCACTTTTATCAATTAAAGGCACATGAAGTTATGATAAAAAAGATACCCTGCTGATGCAATTGCAGTTTCACTTTGTTTATATTTTGAAAGTCAGTTTTTTGTTTGGCGATAATTTGCGACGTTGAAAAGTCTATGCATAATACCTAACCCACCTAAGTTATACAATATAACTAACAATGAAACTCCAGAAACGCAATCACGAGGTAATTGTTTTTGTATCCAATGCAACATTTGATGCAAGGTTCATGCAAACACGCCAAAGGGTATTGTAGATATGGACGAAAAAGTATTAAAGACAGAGTAACTGACTGAATGACGGAGTGGCGAACGGACTAAGCGCTTTCCTATCATCCCCCTCCCCTACCGCTTGGCAGTGGTAGATTAAACAAGTGAGTTATTAACTTAACCCAGGGCAAAATTGTCTGTTGCAAATTATATATGTTTGGTTCAACGTATTAACCTCATAAAATAATGCATTCACACAATTCAAGTGTTTCTTTCAACATAGTGTGCTCGACTAGCACGCGAGAAACATAATAATAAGTGAAATTAAAACTTCTTTAAAATTATTTCCACTCAGCTACCGAGCCTGGCGTTCGTCATAAAAACAACTAGTTATATTGGGATTTTAAGTCAATACCTTTAACATGTTAAAATTAATTATTCAACACCATGCACCGACTCTTCGTAGTGTGCTAATTATAAGGCTTCGTATTGTTTATCTGCTGCAGTAACAATTGGGTTACTGTTTAAATATTAATAGGGGCAATGCTTTTATAAAATAAAATGAAATGCATGGTTACGACCACCGCTTAAATTGCACACAGTTGGTTTATATAATGATGCTGATGATGATGATCAGTTTGATATTTTTGCTGTTGGTATTGTTGTTATTGCTGCTGCTGCTGCTGATGTTGATGATGATGATGATGATGATAAAATCTAGAGGATGCATGTGTTTGTACGATGAAAATGAGGACACTGACGATGACTGTTATGTTTTTGACATTTGTAATTACTAAATATAAAATACAAAGTGATCATTTCACTTTACCTCCAAATCAGCAGACTGTTGCAATTTATCTTTGCCTTTTCCTCGCGATACCACAATCACATTTGATGCGCCAGCCACAGAGTTCATATTGCCAAAATGTGTCGCAAATACTAGTAATTGTATTAACAGTTTTACACGTTTCAATATGAAATAAATTCCATCCCACGAAATTTCTTGAAAAACACGTGCAAGAGCGTGCCAACGATATTCATCTGGCTACTTAACATAAAGCAAAGGCGTAACCCTCAAACATAAAACACAAGGGTTTTATCAATTTTATTGTTGTTATTTAAACATTAGTTTATTATAAAACACGTATTCTTATCAAGAAAATTGCAATAATGATCCGAAAAGACAGTAGTTTCCCTATAAATATGCAAATAAGTCCATGCCCTCCAATTCATCAACTTAAAAACAATCGTATTCAATTCAAACTCGCTCCTGCAACAAAGACCATCGGCTATCGGTAAATTGTTCCAGAAACAGCTGTTGAAGTCAAACAAGTGGATTCGATATATCACGTTTAACAAATAACAATCGAACTGACACTGCAGTTCAGTTTAACTAATAAAAACACCCAGTTGTCGCTTACGATCGCAATGTTTCATCCATTGACCCGGCACACGCTCCAGCGAATGCACTCAATGGGAAGTTCAAGAATCAATGATCACGATCGCTATGAATTGGAAAATAAATAAGTATGACTTCCCGTTAGCGCTTTGGCTTTGGCTTCGGTATTTAATTAAAAGTTACAGCAGCGCCAATTTTGTTTCAAGTACACATTGGTCAATAGTGGGACTGTTCAACGTTGACGCTTAAATTCAATTTATTGTAATAATCGAAGTACATTAATTTATCAGAATTTTCAGATCTGAAGACAATGTCATACAAATATACATCAGTATAACAATTATTATACGCAGAAAATATAATTATCGTGTAATATAAGTTTTATCTGCATTATCATATTAATACGCATTAATGAATCCTATATGCATATATGCATACATGTTTAGATATTACTACGGTCATATCGTACTGCATTGACAGTACAGATAAGTCATGTTTACAAACGTTCAAATATTCTCCAGCTTGTATTCTTAATTAATTATTTTTTATTCCCGATCATCAATATAATACAATCTGTTCAACGTGTTTTCATGTAAAAATATAATGTCATAGTTTTTTTGATAAAAACCTAAATGATGTTAATGTGTTAAATCGACGAGAATTTCAAAGACGAATACTAATTTACTCGACGAAATATTTACCTATGGAATGATTATTGTATAGAATGTTGTCTCCGTTGATCAGTTTTAGTTACACTGTACATCATATCAGGATTATCTGAAAGTACGTTAATCACGCATGACAATCTGTAAAAAGAAAACTGCAAATAAAAGCATGTTTGAACCTGTATTTGTAAAAGGTATGTTTATCAACACATTTTATTCATGCATTATCGGACGTTAACTATATAAATAAAATATAAGGTGCACTGAACTTAAAATATATTACATCAATTTAATTTGAAGGCAACAAAGATGCAAAAGGCACGTCTGTCGTTAAACATAATTATACAAAAGATTGATATAATCCATGATTGTAGTGGAACCGCGCGCAAATTGAGAAAACAGACAGACAAAATACTCAAAAGGTGTAACGATTATGACGAAAGACGTACAACAAAAACAGTCAAACCAGTCAAACGATACAATATTTATCCTTCAAAAGTCATCTCTTGACCTAAACGAAAGGACCTCATTTGCGTATATATGTCTTATACTATAAAACGATATCGATACGAAAATAAAGGAAACAATGCTACGAGTATAAGGTACCTAATTCTGTATATAATATCAATCTGAATAAACAAAGTTAAATAAATTATGAATTGTTTATATTCAATTAACTTTATTATTTAATACTAGTTGGTATGATGGATCGACATCACAAGAACAGACAAATTAGTAATCGTGAGTTAAGAACACGTATTATGAGTGATCATACGTTCGTCTGTTTTTGATGCGTTAATTGGTCAACACCACAACGTAATAATTTTGTGTTTACAGCATTTCAAAAGTTAAGTAGAGAATATATTCAGCTCTCGTGATGTTACAAAAAGTATGTAGAGGTAAACATATAAACCGGAATACCACTTTACGTCTTAATGTTGTGTATATTGATTGTTGTATTCAATTACATACTAGCAAAGCGATAGGAAAGAATACGAAGAAGTACAGAGAAAGCACTCTCTAGATCATAAAGGTAATAGCACATATCTACTAAGCTAGAAGCAACGCGTATTGCTTTGTTATGTCTTCGGGGATTAAAGAGAACATTTCAAATTATTATTTACTATAATGTTAACTCGTATGATGTTTTCTGCGAATTGACATACAATGATAAAACAGCCGCGTCATGCGAAAAAGCATCTAATGCCATATGTAGGTAGCATTGCTCCAAACCTATAAAGTAAGACAAAGTTTCGTGTTATCATTACCGCACTGGGTAGCACGTGACCAGACTGCGCAAGTGCTAATCTTTGACCTCGAAGAGTACGACCTTGAGAAGGCATGAATGACTCATGCCTTCTCCCCACCCATCGTGTTAATGCTCATACAATTTGAGGCATATTTTATGAAAACCTTTCAAATAGATGGAAGATATGCAGCGGCCACGAATATGAGGTGACATTGAGCAGGCGTGAGTGATTAACGCCTTCTTCACATCTTTTAAATGGCCTTAACGGTTTAGCAAAGTGTTATAAACATCACTTAAAGGGTATAGGAGATGTTAATTGGAAACAATCATGAAGGCTCCAACCTTTGACCTTGAAGTACGACATTGTCCTTGAGCCGATATGACCGACACATACCTTCTGCAGAGTGTCTCAATGCCCTCAACATTTGATGCGAGTTTCATGTTAATACATCAAAGGGTATTGTAGATATGGAGCGGTCAGAAACGTTTAAAAGAAATAGTAACTGACTGAACGACAGAGTGGCGGACGAATGAAGGGCATTCCAAGCACCCCTCCCCTACCGCTTTGCAGTGGTAGATTAACAATATGATATAGTTTCTTAACCCAGAGCAAAAGTGTATGCAAGAAATTGTTTATGTTTGGTTCCATGTATTTACCACATAAAATAATCCATTCACACATCAACTGTGAACAGAATATTAAGTGAAATTAAAACTTATATTAAATCATTTTCCACTCCGCTATCAAGCATAATTAGATTTAAGGTCAATACGTTGAACATGTTCAAATGAATTATTTAACACTATGCACCGACTCTTCTTAGTGTTCGAATTAAATTGCTTCGTATTGTTTATCTGCGGCAGTAACAATTGGTTTACTTGTTAGGCCTGGCGTTCGTCATAAAAACAACGGTTTATATTTAAACGGCTGATTGTAATGTCAATACGTTTCACACGACGATGTGAATTTTTTAACACAATGCGCACACTCTTTTGTGTCTGCGAATAATATTGCTTCGTATTGTTTATCTGCGTCAGTTACCATTGATTTGATATGTAAGTGATAATAGGGGCATTTCGTTGCTAAAATAAAATAAAATATTTCGTTACAACCACCGCTTATACAGCACACAGTTGTTTTTTTATAATGCTGCTGATGATGATGACCATGATGACGGCGACAATGGTAGTATTGCAAATTGTGAGCACGATACTTATGATTTTCATTCTGATTATAAAAATAGTGTTGTTGTCCTCGTTTATGTTATTTTTGCTTTTGCTGCTACTCTCGAGTGTGACCAGGATGGTGATGATGATGAATGTGCTGTTTTTGATATATTTGCTTTTGGCATTGTTGCTTTAGTTGGTGCTTCCGCTGCTGGTGATGCTGATATGATGGTAAACTCTAAATGATGCATGTGTTTCTACGATGACAATGGGGACACTTTTGATGAATGTTATGTTTTTGAAATTTGTAATTACTAAATATTAAATACAAAGTTATCATTTCACTTTACCTCCAAATCAACAGGCTGTTGCATTTTTTCTTTGCCTATTCCTCTCGATACCTCAATCACATTTGATGCACCAGCCACAGAGTTCATATTAAAAACGATGTGTCTCAAATATTAGAAATTGTATTAACAGGTTTACAAGTTTCAATATGAAATAAATTCCATCCCACGCATTTTCTTGATGACACCTGCAAGAGCATGTCAACGATAACCATCTACTGGCTACTTAACAGAAAGCAAAGACGAACCCCTTAAAAATAAAACACCCGGGTTTTATCAAGTTTAATTTTTATTATTTATACATTTCGTTTATTACAAAACATGTATTCTTATCAAGCAAGTTTCAATTATGATCCGTAAAGTCATTATTTTCTCTATGGGTATGCATGTAATTCCATGTCCACCAAATCATCAACTTAAAGACTATCGTATTCAATTCAAACTCCCTACTGAAGCAAAGATCATCGACTATTGGTTCAGCGTTCCAGAGACAGCTGTCGAAGTCAAACAAGTGGATTTGATATATCACGGTCAACAATCACCAATCGAACTGACACTGTAGTTTAACAAATAAAAATACCCAGTTACCGCTTCCGGTCTCAATGTTTCATCCATTGACCCGGCACACGCTTCAGCGAACGCAGACACTGGAAAGTTCGAGAAAGCAATGATGACAATCGCTATGAATTGGAAATAAATAAGTGGTACTTCTCGATATCCCTTTGGCTTTGCGACTCGGAATTTAAACTTACAGCAGCGTCAATTTTGATTACATAACACATTTGTCAAGGGTATGGTTGTTCAACTTTGACGCTAACATTCAATTTAATGTAAAAAGCGAAGTTAATTAATGTAGCAGAGGTATTTTCAGATTTGAATACCATGCCATACGACTATTCATCTGTTTAACAATTGTTATACGCAGAAAAAAAAAAGATTTATACGTGTTAGATATAATTTGTATCCGCATTACTATAATACGCCTTTATTAATCCTATATGCATATTAGCTTTAAAATCGTACCACGGTCATATCGTTTTGCATGGAGAGAACAAAGAGGTGATGTTAAAAAACTTCTACATATTATCCAGCTTGTATTCATAATTATTTATTTATTTTTAACTCCCGAGAATCAATATTATAAAATAATGTCAACGTGTTTTCATGTAAGAAATATAATTTCACATATGATTGATAAAAACCTATAGGATGTTAATGTTTTAAATCGACGAGTACATCAAAGGCGAAAACTAATTTTCATATCAAAATATTTGCCAATGGAATAATGAATTTATAGTACGTTGGCTCAATTGATCAGTGTGTGTTACACTGTACATCATCATATCTGGTTTATCTGAAAATACCTCATTCAAGTATGACAATCTGATAAAAGAACATTACATGAACAACAAATGTACAAACAAAAACATTTTACACCGTATTTGTTTTAATTATATAAATATCACACTTTTCTCATAATATATATAAATATGGGCGCCAAATATATAAAATAATAATAATATATAAATAACATATAAGTGCAATGAAAATAAAATGTATTACAACAATTTAATTTGAAGGCAACATAAATGAAAAAGGCATGTATGTCGTTACAAATAATTCTGCAAAATATGCAGTATATTTGTTGGATTTGTTGGTATATCGATTTTAATTCACGAGTGAATAACTCGTGAATTAAAATTTACTCCAACACATTTTCTTTTTATTGTATGCTTTAAAATGATTATTTTTGTATTTTTTGCAAAAAAAAAAGTTTCGGTAAAACAATGCAAGGTATCGATTATTACGGTTAATCGTCTCTGTTTGAAACAGCGAATTAACTTTTTGTATTCACTGAATTTTCTTTATAAACCACCGGAATGCATACACTAACACGATATAATCCGTGAGTTTAGAGGAACCGAAAGCAATTTGAGAAAACAGACAGAAACACTATTCAAAAGATGTAACGATTGTGACGACAGACGTAAAAAAAAAACAGTCAAACAAGTCAAACGATACAATATTTATCCTTCAAAAGTAATTTCTTGAACTCAACAAAAGAACCTCATTTATGTATATAACTATTCCAATACCATGGAAGATATTGATACGAAAATAAACGAAACATCAATAAGGGTACTAGGGACCCAATTCTCGAATAGTGAACGTTACTTATAGAAGTATCAAAGCTGTGTCAATGGCAGATTGGATGTTTTGGCAATAAATGTGTTTCTAATAATGATTCATGCTACATGAGTAGTGAATCTAAGCGCGGTTAGTAGCACGTTATATGAGGGGAGATTTGGTATATCTGGACTGTTTGAATAATCAGATACGCGAGTAGAGTATTACAAGTATTATTTAATACTAGTCAGTATGATGAATGGACAACAGAAGGACAAACATATTATTATTTATGAGTTAGGAACACGTATTATGAGGGATCATACTTGTGTCTGCTTTTGATGCGTTAATTGATAGCCACCACAACCGACTAATATTTTAGTTTTCACAGCATTTTAAAAGTTAATGAGAGAATATATTTTGCTTCAATGATGTTACAAATAGTGTGTTGAAGTATACTGCAAACCGGAATATCACTATACTTCTAAATGCAGTGTATCTTGACTTTTCCATTCAATTACATGAAAGCTGAGTGATTGCAAAGAAAACAAAGAAGAAGCAAAACACTGGAAACGTGGAATGTATACTCCTCTAACAATTGCATTCGCGAGCGCGAAAGTAACAGCACAATTACTAAGCGAGAAACCAAGATTTATGCTTTGTGGATGTCTTTGGTGAAAAAAGAAAAAAATGCAAATTATCATTTACTAGCTTGTTGACTCGGATGATGTTTTCTGCGAATTGACAACCAATGATAAATGAGCCGCGTCATGCGAAAAAGGATCTTGTGTCGAGCTACGCAGTAAGCTGTAAAGTAAGACAAGGTTGCGTGGTATAATTAGCACATTGGGTAGCGCCAAACCAGACTGTGTGGATGGTCTGAAGTTACGATGGCCGCATATGGCATAAGACCCATTTTCGCATGACGCGGTTCAAATAAAGCAAATTTGTTTCTTAAGGTTCGGAATGCAGAATAAAATAATTTTGACCAACAAATATGTTCATTAGCGATGGGATTACACTAAACGGTTAAAATCGAATCGTAGTTTCAATTTGTATTATTTACTTTTTTCTTGGAACGCAATATACATGGTGTGTCGAATTTTTATCAAGCACGATTAAAAAAAAACACGTGATCGAAATAAAGCTGTGTACATTGACCCTTTCTAGTTTCGAATAACTGAAATCAATTCACAGAAAAGATGTAGTTTTTTTCCCGATGAATGTTTTGAAAGTTACACTCTAAAATAACGTTGGGGTCGCTATCTCTCTAAGAAAATCGTGTACGGTGATATTAACTCACAGGTGAATACTCCTCGAAGAGTCGAATTTGCTGACTAGTTGAAATAATTGTTCGTAAACAATAATGCTTGTTTAAATACAGCAGTAGCGCTTATTTGAAATTACTGACTGCATCATATATATGTGTATCCCTAGACTCAAAGATATACTGTTTCTTGCTTATTTTTAACTAAGTCTCTGTTCAATGTTAAAAGTAGCGAAGTAAGGAAAAACAACATTATGCATGCACTTAACTTATAAAAACTGGAGTCACTGAATTTAAAAGCTCACTGTTACGCAATCGGGTTAAACTCGGCCGTGTCATAAATTAAAGAAATTATGTAAAATTGTTTAAAATTAACCTCGAAACCATATTCAATTGCAAAACCCGTTCATAAAAATATCATATAAAATAGTATTATGTTACTCGTTATCAAGATAGGTAACACAAAATACGTTGTGTGTTGCCGGTAATTATATGCCTCACTCTTTGAAGGGAGTTTAATGAATGTGCGTAAAGTGTCGTCCCAGATTAGCCTGTGCAGTCCGCACAAGCTAATCACGTACGATACTTTCCGCCTAAACTGGATTTTTGCTTAGAAGAAACTTTCTTTAAAGGAAAAAAAAATACAATACAAGCGGAAATTGTGGTCCCTGTTTAGCTTGTGCGGACTACACAGGCTAATCTTGGACGACACGTTACGCGCATTCATTACACACACTTTTCACATAATCAGGCTCATATGGTGTCTATTATTATGTTTCCAATTTACCTCTATATCCACCGGTTGTTGCCCAACACTTTTTCTGTTTCGTGACGTTTCGACCCCAACATTTGAAGCACCAGCAGCGGAATTCATTTCCAAATACTAAGTGACACACTAGTTATCCTCGATAAGATATATATCCACGTTAAAACACGGTCGTTTATTTATTATATCAAATTATAAATATCAAACTTTCCAAATCTGACAATTANTTTTATACGCAGAAAAAAAAAAAAAGATTTATACGTGTTAAATATAATTTGTATCCGCATTACTATAATACGCCTTTATTAATCATATATGCATATTAGCTTTACAATCGTACCACGGTCATATCGTTTTGCATGGAGAGAACAAAGAGGTGCTGTTAAAAAACTTCTACATATTCTCCAGCTTGTATTCATAATTATTTATTTATGTTTAACTTCCGAGAATCAAAATATTATAAAATAATGTCAACGTGTTTTCATGTAATAAATATAACTTCACATATGATTGATAAAAACCTATAGGATGTTAATGTTTGATATCGACGAGTACATCAAAGGCGAAAACTAATTTTCATATCAAAATGTTTGCCAATGGAATAATCAATTTATAGTACGTTGGCTCAATTGGTCAGTTTTAGTTTCAATGTACATTATATCTGGCTTATCTGAAAATACCTCATTCAAGTATGACAATCTGATAAAAGAACACTACAATCAAAACATTTTACACCGTATTTGTTTTAATTATATAAATATCACACTTTTCTCATAATATATATAAATATGGGCGCCAAATATATAAAATAATAATAATATATAAATAACATATAAGTGCAATGAAAATAAAATGTATTACAACAATTTAATTTGAAGGCAACATAAATGAAAAAGGCATGTATGTCGTTACAAATAATTCTGCAAAATATGCAGTATATTTGTTGGATTTGTTGGTATATCGATTTTAATTCACGAGTGAATAACTCGTGAATTAAAATTTACTCCAACACATTTTCTTTTTATTGTATGCTTTAAAATGATTATTTTTGTATTTTTTGCAAAAAAAAAAGTTTCGGTAAAACAATGCAAGGTATCGATTATTACGGTTAATCGTCTCTGTTTGAAACAGCGAATTAACTTTTTGTATTCACTGAATTTTCTTTATAAACCACCGGAATGCATACACTAACACGATATAATCCGTGAGTTTAGAGGAACCGAAAGCAATTTGAGAAAACAGACAGAAACACTATTCAAAAGATGTAACGATTGTGACGACAGACGTAAAACAAAAACAGTCAAACAAGTCAAACGATACAATATTTATCCTTCAAAAGTAATTTCTTGAACTCAACAAAAGAACCCCATTTATGTTTATAACTATTCCAATACCATGGAAGATATTGATACGAAAATAAACGAAACATCAGTAAGAGTACTAGGGACCCAATTCTCGAATAGTGAACGTTACTTATAGAAGTATCATAGCTGTGTCAATGGCAGATTGGATGTTTTGGCAATAAATGTGTTTCTAACCCTTTGCATGCTGGGAAATTCGTCGTCTGCATAAATGTCGTCTGCTGAATTTCTAAAATTAGCATTTTCTTTGATTTTTTTCAAATAAAACTATCAGAATAGCAAACAGTTTGGATCCTGATGAGACGCCACGTTCTGTGGCGTCTCATCTGGATCCAAACTTTCGCAAAGGCCTTTTAAATTCGGTACCAGCACTGAAATAGCTAATAATGATTCATGCTACATGAGTACTGAATCTAAGCGCGGTTAGTAGCACGTTATCTGAGAGGAGATTTGGTATATCTAGACTGTTTGAATTATCAGATACGCGAGTAGAGTATTACAAGTATTATTTAATACTAGTCAGTATGATGAATGGACAACAGAAGGACAAACATATTATTATTTATGAGTTAAGAACACGTATTTATGAAGGATCATCATTGTGTCTGCTTTTGATGCGTTAATTGATAGCCACCACAACCGACTAATATTTTAGTTTTCACAGCATTTTAAAAGTTAATGAGAGAATATATTTTGCTTCATTGATGTTACAAATAGTTTGGTGAAGTATACTGCAAACCGGAATATCACTATACTTCGTAATGCAGTGTATCTTGACTTTTCCATTCAATTACATGTAAGCTGAGTGATTGCAAAGAAAACAAAGAAGAAGCAAAACACTGGAAACGTGGAATGTATATTCCTCTAACAATTGCATTCGCGAGCGCGAAAGTAACAGCACAATTACTAAGCGAGAAACCAAAATTGATGCTTTGTGGATGTCTTTGGTGAAAAAAGAAAACATTGCAAATTATCATTTACTAGCTTGTTGACTCGGATGATGTTTTCTGCGAATTGACAACCAATAATAAATGCGCGGCGTCATGCGAAAAAGGATCTTATGTCGAGCTACGCAGTAAGCTGTAAAGTTAGACAAGGTTGCGTGGTATAATTAGCACATTGGGTAGCGCCAAACCAGACTGTGCGGATGGTCTGGAGTTACGATGGCCGCATATGGCATATGGCATAAGACCCATTTTCGCATGACGCGGTTCAAATAAAGCAAATTTGTTTCTTAAGGTTCGGAATGCAGAATTCTATAATTTTGACCAACACATTGTTTCATTAGCGATGGGATTACACTAAACGGTTGAAATCGAATCGTAGTTTCAATTTGTTTTATTTACTTTTTTCTTGGAACGCAATATACATGGTGTGTGGAATTTTTATCAAGCACGATTAAAAAAAAACACGTGATCGAAATAAAGCTGTGTACATTGACCCTTTCTAGTTTCGAATAACTGAAATCAATTCACAGAAAAGATGTAGTTTTTTTCCCGATGAATGTTTTGAAAGTTACACTCTAAAATAACGTTGGGGTCGCTATCTCTCTAAGAAAATCGTGTACGGTGATATTAACTCACAGGTGAATACTCCTCGAAGAGTCGAATTTGCTGACTAGTTGAAATAATTGTTCGTAAACAATAATGCTTGTTTAAATACAGCAGTAGCGCTTATTTGAAATTACTGACTGCATCATATATATGTGTATCCCTAGACTCAAAGATATACTGTTTCTTGCTTATTTTTAACTAAGTCTCTGTTCAATGTTAAAAGTAGCGAAGTAAGGAAAAACAACATTATGCATGCACTTAACTTATAAAAACTGGAGTCACTGAATTTAAAAGCTCACTGTTACGCAATCGGGTTAAACTCGGCCGTGTCATAAATTAAAGAAATTATGTAAAATTGTTTAAAATTAACCTCGAAACCATATTCAATTGCAAAACCCGTTCATAAAAATATCATATAAAATAGTATTATGTTACTCGTTATCAAGATAGGTAACACAAAATACGTTGTGTGTTGCCGGTAATTATATGCCTCACTCTTTGAAGGGAGTTTAATGAATGTGCGTAAAGTGTCGTCCCAGATTAGCCTGTGCAGTCCGCACAAGCTAATCACGTACGATACTTTCCGCCTAAACTGGATTTTTGCTTAGAAGAAACTTTCTTTAAAGGAAAAAAAAATACAATACAAGCGGAAATTGTGGTCCCTGTTTAGCTTGTGCGGACTACACAGGCTAATCTTGGACGACACGTTACGCGCATTCATTACACACACTTTTCACATAATCAGGCTCATATGGTGTCTATTATTATGTTTCCAATTTACCTCTATATCCACCGGTTGTTGCCCAACACTTTTTCTGTTTCGTGACGTTTCGACCCCAACATTTGAAGCACCAGCAGCGGAATTCATTTCCAAATACTAAGTGACACACTAGTTATCCTCGATAAGATATATATCCACGTTAAAACACGGTCGTTTATTTATTATATCAAATTATAAATATCAAACTTTCCAAATCTGACAATTATAGGAAGATCCCATAGGATAATACGTTACACATAACCAGCACTTGCACTTACAAACACGATCCTTACATCACTTTTTTTAACTACAAGTTGTTTTTATAAAACCACGTAATTGTCAATATTTCCGACGAAGCAGATGAGCTTCCATTGTCTTAGTCTTCTGATCTACAAAATCCGTTTCAACACTTTTTACTTCCAGAAATCAGTTGACAACCATTTGTAAATTGTATTATGCAGCTCCGACCAGAAGGCGAACTACTTTAATCTCTTCAGAGTTAGAGCAACGCACATATCTAATAAACTTACCAAATGCGCGCCGTGCGGCCATTGTCATCAAATGTTGATGCTCACTGCACGTGGTAATAATCCGACCATCTGTTTTGCATTCAAACACCGTAATTTCTGGCAATAGCAATGTATAAAAGACGGGAGATTCGATGTATACAACATACAGGCGATGCAATGAACTTGAATGAGGTAAGATGGCTAAACATATACACCCTATATTAGTAGTAGTCCAGTCGATTTGTGTGAAAATTGTTCAGAAAATGATAAAAGCATGAAACTTTGCAGAAATTGAGTTAAGGTTATAACAATCAATTTCGGATATGGACCCATCTGAAAAAATCAAAATGGCGGATTTTGGCAGCCATTTTAAAATGGCGGCCATAATTTGTTCATACAAAATCTTCAAAAAATCATAACAAATATATTTTTTCATTTTTTTCAATAAAATTTGGTATACAAATCTTTTATAATATCCCCAATCAATAAATTTCTTCAATTGGCAAGAAAACGACGGCCATCTTAAATAGCGGCCATTTTGAAAATTACATTTTTCGAAATTGCAAAAAAAGAAAATGCATTTTTTTAAATATTTTTTATTAATAGTTAGTAGGATCAATATATGAAAAAAATACCTTAAACAACCCAAAAAATGCTGCAAAAGGTATTTTAACTGATCCTGGTAGGGTAGAAGTCCTTTAAACATATCAAAAGTCTACCACAATCGGACCTCCAGAAAGTTGTTTGTTTCAAGATGGCCACCAATACCTATTAATGATCATAACTATGTAACTATACAATCAAATTTGATGAATTTGGTGTCTATTCCTAGGTTTAAAGGGGCAAAGAACACGTAAAGATCATCAGACATTGTTTAAATTTACAACAGTACACGCAAATCCAACATGGCGTCCAAAATGGCCGCCAAGATTGCCGCCAAAATCTATTAATGATCATAACTATGTAAATATCCACTCAAATTTGATTATGTTGGTGGCTAAACAAAGGTTTCAAGGGGCAAAGAACACATTAAGATCATCAGACATTGTTTAAATTTACAATAGTACACACAAATCCAACATGGCGTCTAAAATGGCCACCAACATTGCCGCCAAAACCTTTTAATGAACTATGTAAATATCCACCTAAATTTGATTATTTTGGTAGGCGTAAGCTATACATATGTTTCAAGGGGCAAAGAACACATTTAGATCATCAGACATTGTTTAAGTTTATNGAGTTTAGTGGAACCGAAAGCAATTTGAGAAAACAGACAGAAACACTATTCAAAAGATGTAACGATTGTGACGACAGACGTAAAACAAAAACAGTCAAACAAGTCAAACGATACAATATTTATCCTTCAAAAGTAATTTCTTGAACTCAACAAAAGAACCTCATTTATGTATATAACTATTCCAATACCATGGAAGATATTTATACGAAAATAAACGAAACATCAATAAGGGTACTAGGGACCCAATTCTCGAATAGTGAACGTTACTTATAGAAGTATCAAAGCTGTGTCAATGGCAGATTGGATGTTTTGGCAATAAATGTGTTTCTAATAATGATTCATGCTACATGAGTAGTGAATCTAAGCGCGGTTAGTAGCACGTTATATGAGGGGAGATTTGGTATATCTGGACTGTTTGAATAATCAGATACGCGAGTAGAGTATTACAAGTATTATTTAATACTAGTCAGTATGATGAATGGACAACAGAAGGACAAACATATTATTATTTATGAGTTAGGAACACGTATTATGAGGGATCATACTTGTGTCTGCTTTTGATGCGTTAATTGATAGCCACCACAACCGACTAATATTTTAGTTTTCACAGCATTTTAAAAGTTAATGAGAGAATATATTTTGCTTCAATGATGTTACAAATAGTGTGTTGAAGTATACTGCAAACCGGAATATCACTATACTTCTAAATGCAGTGTATCTTGACTTTTCCATTCAATTACATGAAAGCTGAGTGATTGCAAAGAAAACAAAGAAGAAGCAAAACACTGGAAACGTGGAATGTATACTCCTCTAACAATTGCATTCGCGAGCGCGAAAGTAACAGCACAATTACTAAGCGAGAAACCAAGATTTATGCTTTGTGGATGTCTTTGGTGAAAAAAGAAAAAAATGCAAATTATCATTTACTAGCTTGTTGACTCGGATGATGTTTTCTGCGAATTGACAACCAATGATAAATGAGCCGCGTCATGCGAAAAAGGATCTTGTGTCGAGCTACGCAGTAAGCTGTAAAGTAAGACAAGGTTGCGTGGTATAATTAGCACATTGGATAGCGCCAAACCAGACTGTGCGGATGGTCTGAAGTTACGATTGCTGCATATGGCATATGGCATAAGACCCATTTTCGCATGACGCGGTTCAAATAAAGCAAATTTGTTTCTTACGGTTCGGAATGCAGAATTATATAATTTTGACCAACAAATATGTTCATTAGCGATGGGATTACACTAAACGGTTGAATTCGAATCGTAGTTTCAATTTGTATTATTTACTTTTTTTTTGGAACGCAATATACATAGTGTGTCGAATTTTTATCACGCACGATTAAAAAAAAAAACACGTGATCGAAATAAAGCTGTGTACATTGACCCTTTCTAGTTTCGAATAACTGAAATCAATTCACAGAAAAGATGTAGTTTTTTTCCCGATGAATGTTTTGGAAGTTACACTCTTAAATAACGTTGGGGTCGCTATCTCTCTAAGAAAATCGTGTACGGTGATATTAACTCACAGGCGAATACTCCTGGAAGAGTCGAATTAGCTGACTAGTTTAAATAATTGTTCGTAAACAATAATGCTTGTTTAAATACAGCAGTAGCGCTTATTTGAAATTACTGACTGCATCATATATATGTGTATCCCTAGATTCAAAGATATACTNACGTTTCGACCCCAACATTTGACGCACCAGCAGCGGAATTCATTTCTAAATACTAAGTGACACACTAGTTATCCTCGATAAGATATATATCCACGTTAAAACACGGCCGTTTATTTATTATATCAAATTATAAATATCAAACTTTCCAAATATGACAATGATAGAAAGATCCCATAGAATAATACGTTACACATAACCAGCACTTGCACTTACAAACACGATCCTTACATTACTTGTTTTAACTACAAGTTGTTTTATAAAACCACGTAATTTTCAATATTTCCGACGAAGCAGATGAGCTTCCATTGTCTTAGTTTTCTGATCTACAAAATCCGTTTCAACACTTTTTACTTCCAGAAATCAGTTGACAACCATTTGTAAATTGTATTATGAAGCTCCGACTAGAAGGCGAACTACTTTAACTTCTTCAGAGTTAGAGCAACGCACATATCTAATAAACATACCAAATGCGCACCGTGCGGCCATTGTCATCAAATGTTGCAGCTCACTGCACGTGGTAATAATCCGCCTTAGAACGACCATCTGTTTTGCATTCAAACACCGTAATTTCTGGCAATAGCAATGTTTAAAAGACGGGAGATTCGATGTATACAACATACAGGCGATGCAATGAACTTCAACGAGGTAAGATGGCTAAACATATACACCCTATATTAGTAGGTTGTGTTTGATAACTGTTACAATGAAGCCATGTTTTAGCATTTTTCAAAATAAATCCACGAATATAAAACGCATGTATGCAAATGCCCGATGTTTAGACTAAGTGTTAATATTTCATGTGAAAAATAACAACGCTTTGCTTAAAAAATAGAACAATTGTTTTATAACAAAACATATTCTCTGATATGCCTACATATGACTCAGGCCGTAGAGACGAAAACCTTAATGTGATATGAATGCCTTTGGCAATGCTTGCATTCATTACCTTTATTTATATATATTTTCTCTGACAACATGCGGAGCATTCATACTGATACAATAATTTGCCAGCCGCATATTTGTTCGCATATTATAATAAATAAGGACACATCCACTAAAAGCCGAAGCGTGGAGTTGAGTCATAATTTAATGTTTACACGCGCGCACACCCACAACGGTGGCTGCTTTTCGTCGTATCATGTTGTCGTGTTGGCGGGTTTGAAAGGCACCAAGATGTCAACAGGCCGAAAACCATGAACCACCAATGTGTGTATTGTCTTTGGCATGTTGTAGTGTGGTATCATAAACACCAGCTTACGCGCAAACACGAAACAAAAAACACACGAAATAATGAAAAATCCCATGATTGTAGTAAAGGCTAAGTTTATGGCGTCATTCACAGCCGCAAACAAGCCAAATTGAAAGGACAAGACATGTATTGGCAGGCATATTTGTAATTCTGTCGTGAAGTCGTGTTGGCGCCCTACATGCATGCAAACACGCCAGAGCGATTTTGACAGAAATCACCCACCATATTCACCATATCCAACAGCATATGGGCCGCACTCTGGGAAAGCGGGGTTTAATGCATGTGCGTAAAGTGTCGTCCCAGCTTAGCCTGTGCAGTACACAAAGGCTAAACAGTGACGGAACGTTCCGCTGTTATGGTATTTTTCGTAAAGGCATTCTATTTTTTTTTGCGAAAATCCAGTTTAGGCAAACTGCACAGGCTTATCTGGGACGACACTCTACGCACATACATTAAACCCCGTTTTCCCAGAACGCGGCTTATATTAATTACGACCGCCTTATTTCTCAGCAGGCTTTTCTATCAGACTTGTGGGTAAGACATGTCACTAGCAAGTCGTTAATAAGCCTGGATGATCCGCAGAGCAAGGTTACCAGTTTACCAGGTTTACCACTGTATTATTACACTCAATATATTAACAAATGCGATATGAGGTATAATAATACAAATACTGCAACAGATACATGACAGACTGAGGGTATACTCAATTGTTTTCATGTGTGAGTATATTTATCATAAACATACTTACACACACAAGCATATGAAGATATTAAGATGTATCTAGTGCGATAATACTGCTAACGAACAATATTAACAAAACATAGGAAATAAGTTGTTATGTGTCGGATTTGCTAAGATTCAATAGTGTGTGTTTATTCGGTATCGGCATATGCAAGTAACGAGTGTATTGTATTTGTTTCTTGATCTAACAACATAAATGTCATAAGGATCACCATACGTTGTTCTATATTAACGTGATCTTTCTAACCTATTTACATTCAAATCACGCTAGTAACTTATTGTAGAACTTTTACTATTTAGTAGTTACTAAAGATTGCTAAATTGATGGAAATCAAATTTGTGTTTATAAATGGAGTAAAATTCTTAAGATTTAGGAAGTAAACACTACAACTTTTATAGATTACAGTACATTAGTGCGTTCAGTTACAGCGAACGTTCGCCAATGATCGTTCGTTTCCGATTCGGTGGTTATTGAACGATAAGTTCGGCGCGAACTTTTCAAGATGGGGGCTCCCAGAAAAATTGATTACTATTTTGATGGGGGAAATCGCTAATAACACAGAAAGTACTTTACCAACACAATACACTATGTTTATAATTCAATTCATTTGATATACTACCAAAAACATGAAAAAAACATCGAAGTTGCACTGAAATTACGCTGAACAACAACACCAACTTACTTGTCCGCCATCTTGGTTTCGCTAGCGAACTATAGCGAACTACCTCCCGAGACGGGTCGCTTCAGTTCGCGAACGTTCGCGGCGAACCGAGCGTTCAATAGCGAACGTTCGCGAAAGTTCGCTTCGGTTCGCGAACGTTCGCTGTAACTGAACGCACTACATAGCAATATACTCGATCACATGCTAACTTAATTGTGTAGGTGATGCACGCAACTTTGTGAGTCACATTTCATTATTGTATACATAATAAATGCGGTTGGCTTTAACCTTGAATGGAATATCAAATCAAACATAACAGCTACGGAGAAAACATGACATGAAATATTATTGTTCTGTTGTGAATATAGCATTATTCATATCTTTGAATTTTATACATAATTTTACAACAAAAAAGACTGTCATAATGTTATGGACCGATGCATAAGAAAACATACACATACGACATATAACAACAAAGGATCATCCCTAAAATAGTATGGCAGACGACTAAAAATGAAATCTTTTTGTGTGAAAACACCGCTCAATGCATGCCCTCCATATGGCCCATAAAGCTCAATGTAAATTGCAACCGTTGGCAACGGGTAACACATTAACGCACCAATAATGTTGCTATTTGCATTAATTAATGTATCGGAGGTAGTAGAAGCAGTACTTAAACGAGAACATCGAAATTCGTTAGATAAATAATTAGTGGCCGAAACAATTAGCACATCGACTTATTGAGTTGGTGTCTNGGTCAGCCACGGAATCTGGGAAAAAATGTTCGGCATCTCCAATCTGAAACCGTTTGGGTACTTTTCGTTTTTTTGGCATCGATGGTTCATCGACATCCAGATTCTCTGCCTTTTGGTTCACATCATCGAAGAACTGATTGAATGCCTTTTCATTTCTTAATGTTTTCAGAGTGTCAATTCCGTAGTTTTATATTTTGTGCAGAGGGACACCATGATATAGCCTTTTTTCGTGTGTTTTATTCTTCAATTTAAAGAGACAGGGTCACAGGATTTTGATACACGACGATCTATCTCATACCTTCAATTGAACGTCAGGCAGAAATCAACATCTGCACAAGCATTGCCGTTACGGTACACATATTGCATTTTTTAGGTTCAGCTATAAGTTTGAGTTACTTGGACTTTTTATTTCCTTCAAGATGTGAACGAAGGGCTTATAGCATTTTTCGTGTATTTTTATTATTGCAACATAGCGATGGTTATCATTTTACTCACTTTGATGTTTTTCCTCGTTTCTTGGAAAATAATTCGTCTGCATCTTACGGTGTTAACATCCGGGACAAATGGAGTGTATGGTGGCTCGTTTGCACCATCGGAAAACAACGAAGTTATAAAACGGATAGAACTACCAAGATTTTATCACTTTTGCAACAGCATCAGTTTTGTATTGAAAATCGGCCTTTTTTTTTTAAATAAGGAAGCATGGTTAAATATGTCTGATCCAGAGGAGATTAATTAAGCAATTCATCTCCTAGCTCAGCCTTCTTTTTTTTCTTTTTTGTCAAAAAGTGGTCAGGCTAAAGCCTGACCGGCCGACGGCCCACGACGGCACTGCTTGTGGTATCTTTCTATTGGGCATATGAATTTTGGTGGAAACAAATTGGGTAAGCTTATATTACAACATGTCACAGAAGATATATAAAGTATGATAATGAAATAAATAATGTAAAATGTAAATGGATTTGACTGTTAAATTAAATCACGAGAGAATTCAATCAAAAGTTGATGTTTATTTGCAAATCCTTCAAATTCACAGTCCATCACATTTCATAACTTTGTTATACTTATTTATCTCTTCATCAAAGTATCCCTTTTAAGTTTTATTATGCCTTCAGCCACCTTTAAAGCAAAACAATGGCATTAACAGATGCTAGTGCATGTGAATTTCCTGATTCAAACAAAGGCTACATCAAAGTCTTTTCAGTCGTTTCATTTGTCTTGCAATACCTGTCAAAAGTGTTTTCTTTTTGCTTTTATATCACTTTACAATACTCATTTCCAAATTTCTGCCTGTATTTCCTACACTTACAAAAGAAATATTATTAATTACAGACTTGTTTGCAATATAAACACAGGCTCTCTTTATTTTGTAAAACAATCCTCAAAATGAATGTTTCCTTCAGTCTTGTGCATGTTTTTACTGGATGTTTTGACACCTGATCTTAATTCTTGGGGTGAAGATAATTCCAGCTGCTTTGTTCATTTGTCAGGAATTGTTTAGTCATATTCAACTTAATATGCTACTGTACNACCAATCGGGATTTTTAAGATTAACCGCGTTTTTAAAAAGCAATTATGAAATATAAATGCACTTCTAAAGATTCTTCTTCGGTTGCCTACATTAATATTTTGAGCCAATATGAAAAAATCCCCTTCTTTTGTTGATGAAAAAAACTGCAAAGTATAAGTATTTACTATGTTAAACTTGATCTGTCCCAGTACGAGATAAAGCATGAGGACCTATTTTTGTTGTTAGGGACTAACTTATCCGGATCACGGCAATGTATGTAGAAACTAAAATCACTTCTTCACAAAAACATCAAAAAAAGGAAAAAATAAATTTGCAGAAATATTATCAGATGACACATTTTTAACATCAGATTGTCCTTTATACAATAAAATACAAATATACCAAACAACATACAACATAACAAGAGGGCATAAAGGCCCTTGACGGATCACACGAGACATGAAAAATGACTTGTTTTGGGTAGATTTTGTGATTTAAAAAAAAATAAATGTAGTTTTTCATTCTGGATGACACATATTTAAGTTTTAACTTAAAACAAAACAACAACAAAAAAAGTAACCCCAAGAGTAGCGCCGATTTTGATCCAAAGAGCATGATTTGAATAAACGTGGTAGGGGACCACCATACGATGTTGCACATTCAATATAAACACATGACCCTATTGGTATAAACAAAATCGATTTTTAACGTTATTTATTATATAAGTCTATATAAATCATGTGACCGATGGGTGTGATTAGTTTGGACCATAGGCGCATAATTTGAGAACAAACTTAGAAGAGCAAAAATTTACTATGCTACATACCAAACATTAAACCCCTGACCCTTGCGGTTTCAGAAAAGATTTTTTAAAGTGTATTTATATTTACTATAAAAGTCTTTATAAATAATTTAATCCATGGGGCGTGGCTCTGTTTGCCACAGGGGAATGATTTGAACAAACTTAGCTGGGGACCATTATACTCATTTCAAATCACAAACATCAGGGCAATGCTGTTTCAGATAGAGGTTTTTAGTTTTCACTATATACATATAAGGGAAACAAGTAACCCATCAGCGCAAATTGTGATCCCAGAGATTATTTGAACAAACTTGGAAGAAGATCACGATACGATGTTAAACACTGAACACCACGCCCTGACCCTAGTGTTTAACGAGACGATTTTAAACGTTATTTCTGTATAGGTCTAGATTAATCACGTGCCCCTTGGGCGTGCTCAGTTTTGACCACATGGGCATGATTTAAACCAAGTTGGTAGCGGACCACCGTACAATGATACATGCCAAACATCAATCATCTCGGCTTTGCGGTAAAAGATATATATATTTGTACTATATACGCATAAGAAAAACAAGTAACCCCTAGGGCAGGGCAAATTTTGAACTCAAGAGCATGATTTGAACGAAATCAGTAGAGGCCCATAAGACGATGCTACGCACCAAATATTAAAGCCCTGAACGATGTGATTGCAGAGAATATGTTTTCATTTTTTTTTAAATCTATTGTAAGCTCCAGTGACCTACATATGAACTAGATCTGAGCGATTTGAACCATTTGAATAGGGGTCACCCAATGGTCATTCCTTTGAATTTATTAACAATCAGCGGCTCAGGAGAATTCGTAGGAAGAAAACAAGTAAACGCACGCACGTTTGGACCGACGGACGACGGAAAACACAGTATCCTTAAAGCTTCTTATAAGCATTGTATGTTCAGGAGAGCAAAATGACTTAAACTGGGGTAACCGCCTTAAACGATCAATACAATGCGCTGAGAGTTTAAACCGGTAGAATGGTGCGCCGAATATCATATCAGTTGATTTCAGTCAGAAATAGCTGCGTTGTTTACCAAATAGTGGCGAGCGCTTTGTTGTATCAACTCATATGTAAGATAACTGTGTTTAAACAAAAACACTCACCGCTTCACATGCAAACAAAATGGCGTTCAATTTGGAGACTTCACTTGCAGTAAAAGGATCGGATACAATATTATGGGACTTTTCATGTGATGCTTGCAATACAAACGAGGCTGAGTTTTACTGTGAAGGGTGTTCTAAGTGTTACTGCGTAAACTGTATGAAACTGCACAACCAGCTATTTAATTCTCATTCTGTGTTTGACCGACAACAAATGAAGGAATGGCCCCTTGCCAGGTCAACGATAGACATACTGGAACCGTGTACAAATCACAAACATGAAAGTATAAAACTGTTCTGTGAGGACGATAGTCGACTTTGTTGTCACATTTGCGTGGCACTTCATCACAGGTGAGCTGAATTTAAAATGTGTGGTTACTTGTATCTGCTGTTTCAACAATGTATGGCGTTTGTGAGTTAAGTCTACTACTTTTATAAATAGTGTAACAGTTATTAAAACACATGCTATTATCGAAACGTATATAAGTAAAAACAAAAAGGTTTCTACACAAATTAAGACTATGTTCCCGTATTTATCGGAAAATCCTTCGGCCTAAAGAACTCAATTTAAACACAAGCATTCGAGTTAACATTTAAAAAATCGGTACACCATCTTTGCAATGTTTAAACTCTACTTACTGTACACGTTACAACTTTCTGTTGACTATAAACAATCGATTAAATAATTTAGTAGCGAATTGTCAGTTTTAAAGGTGCTATGATAACGAAAGGGGATATGATCTTACTAGTGTAACATATAAGAGTTAAAACTTTCGAATTTAAAGTTGCTCGTTAAATATTTTTAATTACGGAGTATTTATTTTTAGATTTTGCAAATAAAATTCTGACGAGGAAATTGTAAATATATACTTAAATTGGTACATACATTATTCATGTGTTTGTTACTTTATTATTATTCAAAAAATCAGATTGATTTAAGTACATTTGTGTTCTTTAAGGCAGAATTATTTTCATGAACATGGAAGTCAAGTATTAACAAGAGATGTTTGTAAAACATGTCTGTTCCAGAATTTAAGTCATCAGTATGTGCATTTGTTAAGAGAGTTTACTATTATTTTTTTTATTTAGTACCCTAAATATTCTCAAGATATTGTTGGGATATAATGCTCATATAAGAAAACCCTGTGGCATTTCCCTGTTGAGCTCAAAGTCAATTTTTTAATTTGGTACCCTAAATATTCTCAAGATATTGTTGGGATATAATGCTCATATGAGAAGACCATGTGACATTTCCCTGTTGAGCTCAAAGTCAAAAGTTGCCTTTAATTTCTTCGCAGTCCCCAGCATACCAATTCGTATGATCGTGGGTAGAAACGATCTCTACCTATCATAAAGAAACGAATTTCATGTTACAGACCCTTGTGGTTTTGACCTTTTAGTTTTAACCGTTGTCTTGATGAAGAACGGCAACGAAAATTTCTAAGGAACAACAAACCAACAAAACGACACTTGTCAAGCAATATAAACTCCCTTCTTCGGAAAGGGGGGTGGCAAAATGATTTAATTGAACAAGGAATTTATATTTAAAAATAAGCCTTCTAAAATTTAATGAATTGTTTTTGTAGAACATGCAGAATTACCTATCTTTTTGATGAGACAAATAAACATTCAACGGCAGACGTCCATCAGCTCTCATCAAATATTCAGGAAGTACTTGAAGAGATGAAACAACTAAAAGACATTGCAGATTGCAATCTTCAATTGCTAGAGGAGACGCACGAGCGAATAAAAGAACAAATCAACTCTATGCGTCAGAAAATCAATGCAGCATTTGATCTTCTAGAGAAGGCGACGATTCAAGAAGTTGACAAAATGATTGCTAATTCAAAGATTTCTATTACAAAAGAAAGAGAAGAGTTTTGCAGCCTTCAGGAAAGTCTTCAACGTCTCGATGAGGCGTTAAATGAAGTTTGCAACAAAAGCAGTAAACTACTTGACATAGCTTTTGAAAAATGTAAACAACAGATAAAGAATTCTAGATTGTTTCTCAAAGAGCTGAAATACAAAAACAAGTATGATATGGATTTTGCACCAAGTATTGACATTGAGAAGTTCCTATCACAGTTGACAGGTCTTGGTAGGATCAAGCAACCGAATACAGCTTTTTCACTGGAGAAAATGTCAGAATATAGAGTCAATACATCATCTGACAAAAGATCATGCGGGATTTATGCCATCTGTGAGCTTCCTTCTGGGGAGTCGCTTGTACTGGAGATTCAAAGTGACGAATTGAAGCTATATGGCAAGAAACAAAGTTACGAAGTGAAACTGTTAGACAAGAAACACAGTTGCTTAAGCAATTACCAAGTGTCTTACAAAACAATTGACATGTGTTTGATATCTTCAAGTGAGGTAATTGTTGCAACGCAGGAACGCGGTATATACGGTCTACAGATGATAACCGTCAGGAATGAGAGGTTGGAGAAGGGAAGGAAACTTTTGCTGCAACATGATTGTGTTGGTATTGCCAACAATTTGAATGATCTGTATGTAACTTCCGGTACTGCTCTGTATCACTACACTCTGACTGGAACTTTTACAAAGAAAAAGGCATTGTACGAGGACACACAGGGACGTGATACAGGTAATGAACACATACTCTGTTATCATAGTAATGAGTGTTTAAAGGGATAAAAACAAATATGGCTTATAAAGCTCATGATTGACGAATTCATAGTTGGTCATGTATGTTTTACAACTTTTATACACAATTATATACTCACATGCAACATCAACACAATAAATCTATGAATAAATCATTGAAAACGAAAGCGCTTTTTAAAATATAAGGTCCGTTTAACTTTTAATTTAGATTATACATAGTCTTCATGCTAACTGTTCTTGTGCACTTGAAAAAAGTAAGGTCTGTCACAGTGCTAAATGTGCTAATAAAAGAACAGCGAGACAACGTAATCTTTTCATGTACTCGTTCTGCTTTACTTGAAGTGTCATATTTTATCTACGTGGAATGTCTTTCAATCACAGTTATTACATTTGATTATTAAGTAAATTCAGAATAACCTTTCATTGAAAATAAATAGTGCCGTATTTTGCTTCTTTGCAGTGTACTCGTGTGCTGTGAACCGCAGAGGTGACAAGATCTACGTCACCAACATGCACAAACACACACTCCTCACACTAGCCATTGATGGAACAGTTATCTCCACCTTTTCTGACCTCGACCTTAAAGGTCCACGAGGTCTACATGTGACGCCTGGTGGACCCGTGCTCGTTTGTGGCGTGTCATCCAATACAATTATACAGGTTGACAGCGAGGGGAAAAACAAACTGGCTACACTTGCGACTGAGACAGACGGAATGAAAAAGCCATGTTCAGTTTTTTACAGCTGCATCACTGATTCAGTAATCGTGGGTTTCGTAGGCAATGATAACATCATGGTTTTTAAAGTAACATAGGCAGCGACAAAAATAAATCAAAGAAGGATAGAAAGGCTCATCTAAGGATTGATTTGGTTCTTATTGTAGCCTTGTTGATTTGCGCTGCAGGACAACATGTAGTACTTGAATCATGTATATTTATATGGTGTGAATATCCTGAAAATAACAATTTTACGACTTGTGTTAACATATACATTGCAACAAAAATTGTTTATAGTATTTTTATATATATGTAACGCATAAAACAAAGATGCACATATGTATATTAAATTTCATACGTGAACGTAATACAATGAAACATTTGCGAGACATTCGAAAGTCAACTGAACAGCGTCGTTTTATGTAAAATGTTTAGCGGAATTAAAACCATTTACGTTAAAGGCTGGATGCTGCTATTTACTGAAATGTTTTTCAGGTGCAAGGAAATGAAGTCGAATCTTGTTTTCATTTACGTACTTTATTTGATTATTGTTTTTCTTTTGAACTGTATTGGATTCTTGTTTTCATTTACGTCCTTCATTTGAATATGGTTTGGATTTGCGTAGTTTATTTGATTCTTGTTTTAATTTACATACCTTATTTGATTATTGTTTTCATTTAGGGTACTTTATTTGATTCTTGTTTTCATTAAGTTTTTTATTCTTCTTTCCATTTACGCACTTTATTTGATTTTTTTCTCCCTTAACCTACTTGATTTGATTCTTGTTTTCATTTACCTTCTTTATTTGATTCTGGTTTTCATTTACCTACTTTATTCGATTCTTGTTTTCATTGGTTTACTTTATTTGACTTGTGTTTCCATTTACATACTTTATTTAAGGTAGTGGGAGTGTAATGCACATGTATTAGGATCTATCTCATCTTGATATTTTCTGATTGTGTTGCCAATAAGAGTATCTGTTGTGCAATATAAAACAAATCTAACCACAGATTAAAAAATAATTCACATCTAAGTAAACCTACCCCCCTTTACGGATTTCTACAAAATGAAGTTATGGGGTATGAAAACAAAAATAAGAGCAAAATCATTAAAAGTCAATTTATTTTACCAGGAAAACCTTTTCTGTATACCATAATGATATATCTACACAAAAAAATAAAAAATAAATCAAAATAAAAATGTGCTTCAACTTTTATCTACATTAATTAAAACTGTTAACAATATGGTAATACATATTGGAAACAATTTTAAAACTCTTATGTAACAATAGTGCATGTGATTTTATAGCAATTAAAGCAAATACAACGATTGATTTTGCGAGAGATGTCTTTAAGATTGTCTTCCATGTTATAATACATAAAATACCATCGGTATTTAAATGTTACATTCATGCCACGTATATTCTTTTCATACACAGCACAGTTTGAGTAATACAATAAGTTTCCTAACAGGTCAAGAAGGACCAATATGATGCTATTGCCTTTTTGAATGAAAAACTCACATACTTTAAGCCACGGCATGGATTAAGTTTCAATCATAGATGTGACTACAATATCATGATATGATCGTGTACGCCAGTTTACACCGGAATACTTTCTGAACCATGATTGACATAAAATCCTAGCGCCATTTCAAGGTATATTCCACGGTAATGACCGCAATCACACTCATGTTTATTATTTGGTTATAATTTCTAACAGCAAATTACACACACATATATATATATATATATATATATATATATATCTGATTAATTCAATTGATAAACGTATTTAACTACCATTTAAAATGCTCGGTTTGATAGTTTAAACTGAAATACATTGTATACAAAAAACAAAACCGCAATTTCTTACAATTTAAAGAACGTTGTCGAAGTATTACATATTCTTACATGCGTTTTTTTATGATATTGGGGAATAATGTCTCTACAAAATAATAATATATACTAAGAAAACAGTAAACGTTATTATTTTGATAGGGTTGCCAAATTGCCAATTACAATATATGATACCAAGTCTAAATTTAGCAACATAAAACATCCTCGCAGGCAATGAAAGCTTAAATTGTGACGACGAAAATTAATGACCGTTGCCCTTGAATGGTAACATTGACCTTTCGACAATGAGCATAAGATTTGTACGCGACATATGGTCCGGTCAAGGGAAAATCAATATGCATAGAGACCGGTGAAAAAATAATTTTTACATCCCTTTAGCTGAGGAGACCGGCTAAAAACACTTCTAAACATCGCTTGGGCTGATGAGACGGAAGAAACACACTTTTTAACACCCCTTGGAATGATGAGACGAGTAAAAACACTTATTAACACCTCTTGGACTGATGAGACGAGTAAAAACACTTATTAACACCTTTTGGACTCATGAGGCGAGTAAAAACACTTATTAACACCTCTTAGACTCATAAGACGAGTAAAAACACTTTTAAACACCTCTTAGGCTCATAAGACGAGTAAAAACACTTATTAACACCTCTTAGACTCATAAGACGAGTAAAACACTTATGAACAACTTTTGGACTCATGAGACGAGTAAAAACACTTATTAACACCTCTTGGACCCATGAAACGAGTGAAAACACTTACTAACACCTCTTGGACTCATGAGGCGAGTAAAAAACACTTATTAACACCTCTTGGACTGATGAGCGGAGTTAAAAGACTTGTTAACACCCATTCCACTGGTACTAGCATTCATTCAATTTATATCAAATATAAAGTAATCTGCAAAGTATCGATGAAAACACTTCAACATGCTTTTATCAGTTTTCTTATGTTGATTGATGATTAATCATAAACGAACACAAACGTA
>VMBQ01003244.1:0-28825 GCA_007657795.1 Dreissena rostriformis
AAAAAAAAAAAAAAAAAAATGAAAACAGATGGAGTTGCTATAAATATTAAACGACATCTCATATTTCAGGGACAACATGACGCCTACACATGAAAAAATATCTTCCACAAATCCAGAATTTCTATACAAGCGTGATGCTGTTAAAATTAAACTGTATCCTAAGTGATCAACGTGGATACCTATAAGTAGTAGCTACCGCTTGGATAGTTCCACTATCTGAGCGTTTAGAAACAAATAGTACAATACTAAATGTTCAAAGTCATGCAATTCTGTAATTGCGGCTGTGTTTGTTAACATATGCTTTTCATATAACCATCTTTTTTTATCGTTTTTCTGACTTAATTATGTGAAAAAGAAACAGTTTCCTAAAACAAATATTGGAAACAAAATAGTATTGTTCCGTAACGTTATAAACCACATTACTTTATGACGATAATCAATGCATGAACATCGTCTTTACGATTTCGGAGAGCATTACACCTATTAGTATTGTCGAATACTAACTTCACATATAAAGATTTAAATTATTTGTAAATATAATGAAAAAACATTCGAAAACAGGTTGAGCCGCGATACATATTAACAGGCATACCACATCTCTAGAAAAAGCATGACGCTTACACTAGTAACCATGTCTTCAAAATCCCATAAAGTATATACCTGCTTGATGCTGTTAACATTACACCGTAGTATACTTGTTCCACAAGGATTGCTATGAGTTATTACTACTGCTTGCACAGTTCCGTAATCTGAATGTTAACACTGCAATTTTCTTCGTCATGCAATTCTATAATTGCCTGTGGGTTTTATATATATATATATATATTATCGTATATTCATCTATTTTTCTTATTATTTTGCTGACTTTCTTTTGCGAAAAAATAACCAGTCTGCAAATTATTATTCAAACTGCATAGTTATTTTAATACTGGAATTCGCATTTTTAACTAATACCAAAATACTTAATGAGGTCGATCCAATTAAAAGCGTGAGCATCGACTTCTATATTAATTGTGTGTACCAGATCTTCGATATTAAAGATTAATTATAGAAAAATCCTGGGAGTTAGCGTTTTGTGTATGTATTAAAGCAGAATTAGCTTCGAAGCATTTAATAACTAGAGCTTTGTCACTGACGTGACGTATACCCCCACATGCAGCATTGACACAGAATATTTTGCATGCTGTCTCACAAAACAAGAGAAGCTTATTTATGGCAATTTTTAAGAATTATTATGCCATTATCATTTATGGCCATTTTGACCTTTGAAATCTTGAATTCTTTGGCATGATACGCCATCCAATGCCTGTGAACAAAATTAATGTGGAGAGTAATATTAAAATCTCACAATGAATGACATAGTTATGGCCCAGACAAGCTTATTTATGGCCATTTTTGACCTTTGAACTCAAAGTGTGACCTTGACCTTGGAGATATCGACGTAATTTTATCGCGCAACACACCGTCCAATAATGGTTAACAAATGTGCCAATTGATTTCAAAATCCCACAATGAACGACATAGTAATGGCCTGGACAAGCTCAACTATGGCTATTTTTTACCTTTGAACTCATGTGTGACCTTGACCTTTGAGATATTGACGTAATTCTTTCGCGCGACACACCGTCCAATGATGGTGAACAAATGTGCCAATTGATTTCAAAGCCTCACAATGAACAACATAGCTATGGCCCGGACAAGCTCATTTATGGACATTTTTAACCTTTGACATCAAAGTGTGACCTTGACCTTGGAGATATTGACGTAATTCTTTCGCGCAACACACTGTCCAATGATGGTGAACAAATGTGCCAAATGATTTTAAAATCCCTTGATGAACCACATAGTTATGGCCCGGACAAGCTCATTTATGGCCATTTTTGACCTCAAAGTGTGACCTTGACCTTGGAGATATAGACGTAATTCTTTCGCGCAACACACCTTCGCATGATTGCAAACAAATGTGCCAATTGATTTCAAAGTCTCACAATGAACAACATAGCTATGGCCCGGACAAGCTCATCTATGGCCATTTTTGACCTTTGACCTCAAAGTGTGACCTTGACCTTGGAGATATTGACGTAATTCTTTCGCGCGACACACTGTCCAATGATGGTGAACATATGTGCCAAATGATTTCAAAATCCCTTGATGAACGACATAGTTATGGCCCGGACAAGCTCATTTATGGCCATTTTTGACCTTTGACCTCAAAGTGTGACCTTGACCTTGGAGATATTGACGTAATTCTTTCGCGCGACACACCGTCCAATGATGGTGAACATATGTGCCAAATGATTTCAAAATCCCTTGATGAACGACATAGTTATGGCCCGGACAAGCTCATTTATGGCCATTTTTGACCTTTGACCTCAAAGTGTGACCTTGACCTTGGAGATATTGACGTAATTCTTTCGCGCGACACACCGTCCAATGATGGTGAACATATGTGCCAAATGATTTCAAAATCCCTTGATGAACGACATAGTTATGGCCCGGACAAGCTCATTTATGGCCATTTTTGACCTTTGACCTCAAAGTGTGACCTTGACCTTGGAGATATTGACGTAATTCTTTCGCGCGACACACCGTCCAATGATGGTCAACATATGTGCCAAATTATTTCAAAATCCCTTGATAGATGACATAGTTATGGCCTGGACAAGCGGGACAGACAGACCGACAGACAGACCGACAAAGTGACTCCTATATAGCCCCCATTACCTATGGAAATGGGGGTATAATAATAACAAATTAAACATATCCCGGTTAAATGAGAAACCCAGAAAATTGTAGGAATGAAATCCAACCTGCTTTCGTAACAAGTTATGGATAATATATTTTATGTGTTACGCTATTTTGTAAATGGAGAACAATGAACATAAAGTATTTCATACATATCCTTAAACAATGATTGGAAATGGCATAACAAAATGAGCAAAACCTGTTATGCATTTTGTGAAGGTTTATTACATAACCTTTGAACCGTATTGACATCGCTGTTGTTAATCAGAGAAAATGTTCCAAAGGCAATCAATTCGTAATAGATAAGATCACACAACCTGTCTTAAATATGTTTTGTTCCTCTATAGTTTTCATATGTGCAGGTTTATTGTTTTACTAGTACACAATAGTTAATTAAATGCATACGTAAATAACTAATAAGTTTACATCGTTAATGTTATCAAGAAGCAACAAAGCTAACTAGCAAGGTACTCATTTCGTTGTAACATAGCATTGTAAATAAATTTAGAAATATTTAACTGTGAAGTGTTAGCACTGTACATCATAGATGTTAACATGTTAATATGCCCTCAACATGTCCTTAATTATGTTTGTTCCTCTATAGTTGAAAAAGAGTTTCATTATAACACAAATTATAAACAATACTATCAACGACCAAGAAACTATAAGCACATATACACATGCACATGGAAATAATTATAATTGTTTCTCATTAGAAATTATTTTTTTAAATTTTAAATTTCTGCGTTGAGTTTCATCCTTGTGCAACCCTGCGTTGAAGGAATACCACCGATGACACTAACTTTAATAACGTATTTTCGCCCTGTTGTATACATTATGTTGGTTTCATAGCAATCCAATGTCATCGTCGTATTTTACCAGTTATTTGTAGTTTTTGTTCGCAATTGATATGTACAAATACACGTATATACAATAATGGAAAGGATGGTGACTAAGAACGCTTCTGGCGTTCGAATGCTTATTCAAACTAGTATTCTCTATAAATACATGCGGTACTCTTTATATCGCCAAGAACCATTTAAACAAGCTGATAAGAGCCACAAAACACTTAAAACTCCCGAAAAAAAAAAACGTGTTTACACTTACAATACGGGAGTTAACCATTTAAATTGTTCAGGACTTTGAAGGATTTGGCTATATTTATGAATATGAATATATATGAATATATCGATTTGATAATCTCTCCACGACGTGTTATTTTGTTTGCCCTTATGACTTTGGTCAGAAAACCGAGCACACTTAACGGATGCTGTCTTTTTTGTCAAAGATTAACATCATATGGGCCTATATTATTATGACTTATTGTGCTTCTTGTATATCTTTTACGTGTGGCACTTGAGTCGCGTCCTGTGAAAATGGGTCTTATGACATATGCGTCCAGAGTTGCTACAAACCATCCTGGGCATTCGCGTAGTCTGGTCAGGGGCTACCCTGTCCAAAAACGAGACCACGAAACCTTGCGTTACTTTATTGCGGACACTGTAGCCCTTGACTGTATGCATAAGACCCATTTACGCATGACGCTGCTCACATAACGTTCTTGCCACTTTCCTTTATCTCAATACAGTACGTATTTCGTGCAAATGAAAGTTGATATGATAAAACAAGATGAAGTTATTCTCTACCTTTACCATTCATATTCTCTTTCAGCAATTTTTTTTTGATGACTGAACTTATGCTAACTGCTAAGCTCTTAATGGCTGTGATAAAAGTACGGTGCCATTGGTATTGCAAATATACTTCGGGACAAAAAATGGAATGTAAGGTTTCACATTATAAATATCTCACCAATGAATCATACTATAAACTATAGACTAAATGAAATAATTTCATTTCATGCGAATCAACTACGATATAATAATCGCAATAGTGTTGATATGTTAATGTATTGCTTAAAAGGAAAATCGTTATTATATTCAATGTCTTTAATATTCTTGTGTATTTGTTCACTTTGTTAGATAGTTCTATGAAATTAGCATAAACTATCAACACTCATTTCACACTCTAAATCATGCATTCCATCTCCATATGTTTGTATAGGTCCCTGGTTATGTGAAAAGCACAAAATCGACTGTTTTTGGCTGAATGTTATATTGGGAAATTTATGCAATTGAATATATTAGTATATCAACTGAATCAGATGTATTGACGATATACGTGTTTAAACAGAATTCAGTAATTCAAAAATATATTTTAGATTAATAGCACACTGATTTATACTTAGAAATCAATAATAAATAATTATATATAAAAAGTAGAAAAAGAAGTTTTTACCACGGAGCGCAATCCAAAGTCCTTAAACACTCTTCAAATGACCAGGTAATAATACCAAAAGTGGTTCTTTCATGTTCTGTTGGTTAATGTTAACCGTGTTAAATGCTACGCAAAAATGTGTCGGCTAGTTGTTTTTGTTACCAATAAAAGTGATAGGCGTTACTTGACATCGACATTTTCAACATTCCGAAAACACACTTTACTGCTGAAAACATGTGTTAAAGAGTTCCCATATTATTCAAGAATGTAATCTCTAAACAATTGTTTCATGGCATTTATTATTAATGGAATATTTTTGCCATGTGATGCGTCGTAAAGCATGTCATGTTCCATTGCAAATACACAGATATTAAAGTCGATAATGTCAATAAAATTTGAAGTTATTTTATCCATAAGCAACAAGAGGGAGTTTACATTCTGACTCGTAAAATGAAATGTGTAGATTTCTGTTGTGAAGTCAAATGAATTTCCGTTTTAATGAATTTCAAACTGCACATACTTATATTTTGTAAATAGCTAGCATTAACCTTATCTCGGAATAAAATAACGAGTTTGAAACACCAATGAATATGATCTATGGCTTATGAAAAGACCGATTAACATGTTATATTTTATAAATTTAAATGCGCATGTAGATTTTGCCAGGATCCGATTAAATGCACGTAATCAATTAATTTATTAAAAATCAACATTGTTGACTCGGCTTAACGTTTCGCTACCAATGTGCTCTCCCTTGTTTCTGTACAATGTTAGTACTCGTGTGGCGTATGAATAGACAAAGTGTAGATACAACCAGTTATACTCAGTATTAGGGCATCGGTTTTAAAACTATTGTTTTTCTATATATGTGCAGCGTGGGAAAATATGTCGCTGATTTATCTTAAATGAAGCCTTCTCAGAACATGATAAAAAGACTCGTCAAATAATAATTGGGTCCACCAAGCCCTGCAGTATGTACAATGCATGTTTTATAGTAAAGAAACACGTCTTGATGTAGAACGTTATTAAAACACTAACATCCAAATGCCGCTTGTTATATTAAGAACAGTTAACCACAGGAATATGTATTTCGGAAATTTAAAGTTTATTTTGAAAGGTTGAATGAACGAATAGGACATTGCTTATCTGTTTTAATATCTGCGGAGCATCTATATCCTTCGTTACCTGTTATTAAATAAATCGGTAGGTACTGGTGAATAAATAAAGCTTACGGAAATTATAAAACCGTATTTTACGGTGATGATAGATTTAAATGGAATTCGCAGATATCACGATGGGCAGTTAAACCGGAATATGAAATTTTAGTTTCCACGAGGCCAGGGGTCCCGCGCTATATTTACGATGTTTCAAAGGGGGGACGGGACGGCTTACGACTGTCAGGTGCATTTCTATAGATTTCCGCTCTGATGGTAATGTNTTATAAAACCGTATTTTAGGGTGATGATAGATTAAAATTGAATTCGCAGATATCACGAGGGGCAGTAAAACCGGAGTATGAAATTTTAGTTTCCACGAGGCCAGGGGTCCCGCGCTATATTAACGATGTTTCAAAGGGGGGACGGGATGGCTTACGACTGTCAGGTGCATTTATATAGATTTCCGCTCTGATGGTAATGTAATTAAAAGTAAGATATTTTAATCCTCAAATGCCAGAAAAAATACGTATACAATTCTTCGGGATATACCGTACTATATATATACTTAGGCCTGTTTAAAAGACGCTTTCGTAGTTTGGCACACATGGGTTGGCCCTCTGAATCAGGAGTTCAACACTTTATTACACACTATTTGTTATCATATGATCAAAGATACTTTGAAATCATTGTTTTCATGGGAAAGCAAGAGTGCGGACACGTTTTGAGACCGATCAACAGTCGTTCGGATAAAATGGTTCCTGTATACCACTGATTACTTCCCCCATTTATGATCCTAGCTCAGGGAAACAAGGGCTTAATGCATGTGCGTAAACTGTGGTTCAAGATAAGCATTTGCAGTCCACAAAGGCTTAGCAGAGACGACTTTTTTCCCGCTTTTATTATATTTTTCGTTTAGAAGAATTAGCGAAAATCCAGTTTATGCGAAAACTGCGTCTCTGATTAGCCTGTGCGGACTACACAGTCTTATCTCGGACGACACTTGACGCAGTAAGCCCTATTTTCACAGATCGAGGCTCATATTGTTAGTTGGGAAATACACACTTCATCATGAAAACTAGTCGTGGCTTACAACTTTTTAAGACATACAACAGAAATGTTGAACAATTTAACCGTAATTGCACAAAAAGGAATCTAGAACCAAGGCCGCATGTGTATAAGGCCAACATTCTTTTGCTATTTGCTATATAAATAAGTTTGAAAAATTAACGTAGATTTATTTGCTATTTTTTTTATTTATTATTGTGTATTACCTTCCAAATCTTGGTTTGAAAAACAAAGAGAACGTATGCCTTACCACCCAAAGCGCTGTTAAGCACACTCGCAGCAATTTATATGGTATTGAGTGCTAAAACTGTCGTCCCAAATTGAAATGTTTGGACTGCAAAGGCTTATCTGGGACGACACTTCACGCACATGCATTCTGTCCGGTTTTCCCAGAGCGCGGCTAAATTACAATACGATGGGGTTTTCGATTTACAAATTATCCAGTAACTGATTACAAAGATAATTACACTACTTTCTCTAACATCAAGGCTATGATGATATAAGTTACTCTGAACGTCAATTCTAGTTTCATAGTCATCAACGATTTGTCTTTGAGATACAATCTAAAGAGATCGAACACAATATTTTCAAATGGATTCATGGTAAAGCCACAATCATTGATAAGCCAAACTGGGAATTTCGTTTAACTGTTCCTTTGTATTGCTTAAAACTTGTGATAATTTAAAAAAAAAATCGACGCAAATGTTATCCACATTATCATGCAGACCATCGGCTCATATGGATGCTTTGCTATTAATTGCAATTTTAAACTTAAAGTGATATGTGACAGTGTGCGAGTGTGGTAAAGCAATGTCAAAGGAGTGTATCGAAGGTATGTATAATAAAGAAAGGGATGTATTATTAAGCGACACATATTCCCAATATTAACATTTACATGTTTCCAATTTCAATCAAAATTATTTTGTAGGCATCAAACACGAAAAATATTAAAAGTCAAGGCATTTTTGTTCGTTTCATATACATACGATTCGAGCTCATTATATAAGAACATATTGTATTTCATTTGATTTATTTTTGCTGAAAATTATTGGTGCGCAAGCTCTTAACGTTATTTGTATACACATTTGAGCCTCGTTCTGGGAAAAGGGGGCTTAATGCATTTGCGTTAAGTGTCGTCCCAGATCAGTCTGCACATGCTAATGAGGGACGACACTTTCCGCTTGTATGGAGTTTTTTTTTGTTTAAAAAAAGTATCTTCTTAACGAAAATACAGTCTATTGGGAAAGTGTCGTCTCTGCTTAGCCTCTGCGGACTTCACCGGCTAATCTAGGACGACACCTTACGCACATGCATTAAGCCCCGTTTTCCCAGAGCGAGGCTCATTTAATTTATATCGAATTTAGTAATAATACTTTTTCTCCGTCTCCGAAGTATAATTATAAAAATAACGGTTTGGGTATTTCTTCATAAAATCCAGAACTCCATACGTGTAAATAAATAATTTAATGAATAAATCATACAAACATTAATCGTATTATTTTTTCAATAAATTTAACCGTACGGGTTGTCAGCAAGACGGTTTACCGCCTTCTCTGCAACCTTTTAGCACCTCTACATCGTTCCTTTATGTATGGGTATAATCTAATAATATTCACCATTGGTCGCAGACGGCACTTCGATAGCTCGACCGCCGATGGCTCATCAGGCAGCCTAACGCTCATCAGTCGGTGGTATAGCCAGTGACTGGTGTAAAGTGCTATATCGTGGGCTCATCCAGTATTTGCGAGCGAGCGATACCAATCTGCGGGATAAAGTTATTAAGATGGTGTCGACGATTAAGGGTTAATGCCAGTGGCATTATTTAGTGGAGTCTTACCTTGCTATATTGTTATTTACGTTCTCAAAGCCGTGGTGAGTTTGTGCCAGTACTGTTAGAACAGTGACATAGTTTGGAAAGAGAATTTGTACAAGGATTGTGAGTCAGTGTAAAATAACATAAAGGGGATTATACAATGTGCTGATGTAGTGGGTATTATTGCGGTAGACTGGCAAGTGTGCGGATGCTTACAATTATGCGGATGTGTGTTTTCTGTTTTAAATAGATAAGTGTATACTAGTGTACTTCGTATGTGTGTGTTTTTAATACAACATTTTTGGATTTTGAACTAACGAACATTTTAAAATGGAGTTATTGTCAACAGTTTACGGTGAGTATTTTTTTTTACATTTTCATAGATGAAAAAATAATTATAATGTAATGCAATTGTTTCAATTATGACAAGCTATAGCGTGACATACTTTCACATCCAAAAGATATTAATTTATAAATGGTTTTGGCAGCGTTACATAAAAACATAACGTTCATCAAGAATTCAATCTTTAAATGTTTAAAGAAAATTATACTTGTTGGTAAAAAAATAAAAATAATATATTTAATTGAATTTCGTAACAATGGAAACTAATTTTTAATTGATTTGAATCTCGAAAACATTCTATTAACTTTGAACAGAGTAACAACATTTACCTGAAATAGTTGGAAAGTCTTGCGGCAAGGTGTTTAAACATTTCAAAACAGGAAAACAGATGGGTGAAGTATTAAGTGTCATATCGTTTACCCATTTCCAGAATAAGTATTTTAGGTATGACAATACAATGCGCCTTTAAGATAAATACCAAAACAATATTTTAGTGCAGTACAGATTTACTTCCGAAGGAAATGTATTACTTTGTATCACAATGTTGATATTATAAATTTTAGGACGGTGCCAGTGTCGAATACGTAATGACCTAAGTTATACAGTAAATGTGTTCTTTATATTTATGGATGGTTTAGATAAAGATGCCTCGTTCTGGGAAAACTGGGCTTTATACATGTGTGTAAAGTGTCGACTCAGATAAGCCTGTGCAGTCAGCACATGCTAATCAGGGACGACAGTTTCCGCCTGTACTCGATTTTCTTGTAGAATATACTTCCTTTAAACGAAAACTACCATAAAAGCGGAAAGTAAAAACCCGCCCACCCTCTCAATACTGACAATAAATAGATTCTTTTTGTGACACACACAGCGCACATTTTTCAATGTGGCCAGAAGAAGAAAAAATAGTGTTGGTATGTTGGCTAAAAGAGTACAAGAGGACTATTCGTCAGTGGGGGAATGCCGTGAATCCTGGCTTTCAACGGTGCGCGTCTTACCAGGATGACATTATGGAGATATTGCTATAATTGCCTTAGTCCATAATGTTACTGTTCCTATGATTTGGCAAGCGCTTTTGACTTCGATCATCTACTTATTGTTCTCACTGTTTGGGTGGCTTGTCTATTGACGTTGTTGGTCATTAACGCTGCTTGATTTTTGTATCATCATATTTTGTGCGTAAATATATATGTAAATACATTTAAAAATTGCGTGATATAGTCGATGCGGATTCCCTTATTGTATGCATGACTGGTATGTGAATTAACAATTTATGCAAAAGTTCGTTTGATGGTTTACTTGCACAGATCTGTATACATTGTATTCTAAAACCGATAGTAATACTGTGTCGGATAATAATACTTGGTGTAAAAGGTAATGCAAGATAAATTTTGATAAGTTAAGTTCGCATATTCGTTTCTATAAAATATTTTTCATTTTATAAGTGTACGTCATGCATACGCCTATTAAGACATCCCTTCAAACTCTTGAACATATATGTGTTGCCGTGGCGTACTGGATATGGTGTCCGTCTAGCGATCGGAACGCACTGTGGAAGCGTTCTTAAGATCTCCCACAAAACACCACCAAGGACTGGTTCTACCCAGAAAACGGACTTGAGAGCGTTTCAAAAAGCTTTCGATGAAATCGAGCTACTTTAGACATGTTTTACCTAAAGTCATGAATATCCCTTAATTAGCAAAGCTATACTTTTTTTAATACATATTTTCGCGTATTAACTGTTCGTGAAAAGTCAACTTACTGAACTTACGTAACATGTTCAAGTGAATCACATGCAGGTATACTAATGAATATTAATGCGAGAATAATTGCTTCATGAATATCGCTGTTTGATCTACATGAATCAATTTCTTCGAGGGGATGCTATCACAGGATTTTCGCACAGCTTACGATTAGATTCCCCGATAAGATTACGTAATACACCGATTAATGCCGTAATTACCCGAACCAGACGGCCGAAGCTTAACGAATTAAATGCAATCAACGCAGCGTTATCTCCCCTGCGCTCGACTGGCGAGTAATAATTAAGGTGGCACACACATGGTGTCAATTAGACGTCTCCAAACATCTTAATGATGATACAATGGAACATTTGTTGGTAACGATTTGCAAGAACCAGAAATACATTTGATATTATTTAGACTCTTAATTTGTTGCCAAAATTGTGGAAATGTTTTTTGTTTTTTTTGCAATAGTGCAAAACATGATTTTCATCAGTTTGGGAGGTACCTAATTAACAAAAACTAAAATTGGCACTTAATGGCCGCTTTTATGTTTTATAAAGTATGCTTTTAGACTTAATTGATTAATCTTTTCATGAAGATTGGAAATTGTATTTTTTGTGTAAAGACATTCACATAAAACAAAACATTTTATGACTGTAATTGAGTTGAGTCAGGAAAAGCGCTGATAAACATTGGTGCAACAATTTTACGGTATTCGAGTATTTTCGTTCCACAGTTTGAATAAAAGGGCAATGTGGTTACAAGGATGAAATTTCGTAATTTTATATTAACAAATTATACTGATTAAAGGTGTGTCTTACAGTAGAATGGGTATTAGATACGCCAAAGTGTCCCCTATGTATCCAACTATTATTATACATTTACAAAATATAACATTGGATACGTCAATTTATTAATTTGATAATAATTCTATGCAAATGTTATTAATCATTCATTTAAATAATTAAAAAAATCGATTACATGTTAATAAACACCATGTGCCCAATAAGAATGTCTGAATATGTAGTATTATTTTCGCGTACGTTTTTAAATTGGTGTAAGGTGCATATGCAATAACGCGTCCATGTCCTTGAATTGTTTAAGACCTCGGTTTATAACGGTCGGTTTACAAGTTTATATGCTATTTATAGCCTCATTAATGTCCGTGGACAACCGACTGGAGTATGTATCCCAACTTCCGCGTTATTCCGTCTGACAGATCTCGTCTGCCGCGAGATGACACAGACTTCTGCATCAAGGAATACAGATGCAGCGTCCAATTAAGACTTTGTTTTATCGTATTCCAAAATCGCTGTCCTGTTTGATTATAAATGTTATGGAAAATTGGGCAAAGGCAAATCTTGTTTATGTTCCTATAATATAATATGGTCGATTTAACGAACTTCGGTTGTCATCATTCTTTGATAAGATATATACAGACACACTGAGCGTTTCACAAATTAAGTTGCACATTGATCAAAAGAAGTGTTTTTTTATCTTTTGATGATTTTTTCTTTTAATGTACTTTTTGTTCATATTAAACCAGCTGTACGCTACACTTACTGCTTTTTCAGTAAGAAACGTATACCAGAGACAAGAACGGTAAGACATAAGCAATACACATTAAGCTGAAATGCATGTAGGTAGTAGACACCCACCAAAGTATTAATGATATAATCATCAAATAAATAAATGCAGTTAGTATCGTGAATTCGGTATAACATGACTTAATGGCAACAAATATTATATGCTTCAGTCGAAAATACAGTTAATAATTATTTTCTCACGAGATAACTCTAACTCACATCTCCTATTACATTCAAAAGCGTTCACCGCGTTCTAAATGCACTTTGTTTAACGTTAATTCAATTGCTCTTAGCCGAAATTTGTATCAAGAACAAGTACAAATTGAATAACATATATTACTCATAACTACTTTAAGTGCCACTAGACATTGTACAGCTCTAGCGCAATTTATGACTTATTTACCACGCGCGAAACATAATCATCGCGCAAACCACCGCACCCGCCGTGGAGCCCGCGCTGTATCGTGCAAGCGTTAACCTCGAGATCCACGTGCATAGCAAGAATAACTGATAAGCCGCGCCGTCTTGAATGACAAACGTCATACTACACCTGTGCGGGTTTAAAATGATTGTAAATATATCAATAGCAGCGGAGATGCGATGCGCAACCGCATTTACGCGATAAGAAGGTGCGGACAGATGCGCGGGTTCTTTAGGCAACACTGAATGATGAAACTGCTCATCAGCTGCACAAGCATAACTTGTTATTTCGTCCATTCAAAGTCAGAAGGGCGTATCAGCTTTTTGTGCACTAAGGGTGATGACATCTTCTGGATTTAGACGAGCGATTTTTATGTGTACATGTGTCTTTTTTCGGCGGGGGGGGGGACAGAATATTTTAAATATTCTGTTGACATGCTCATCGGGTAGCTCATAACAATACTTTTTTATCATTGATTGTGCAAAATGAATCTACACCTTGTGCTTATGGGGAGTGTTTGGTCACATGAAACGTATCGTTGGATTACCGGCAAAAAACATATAATTGCTTCAATTAAAACTGTCAATGACTCAAAACAAGATTATGAACTGTATTAATAAAAAAAAAGAGCCATCGCACTCAGAATAATAAATTTACTATTGTGGTTGCAAATTAAATGTCTAGAGATCAGTAACAGACGATACTACCATTGACCAATGTGTGCACGGAAGAATTGTCATAATACTTACTTGGAAAAAAGATAATTTCGCAAACGCTAATTTCTTTGTGACGTAACAACAGCTTATTGAAGGAGCCATAACATCTACTCTAAATTACTTTCCTCGTTGTTTCCATACGTGGAACATTATTCGCGTGTTTTTTTCTCTTTCAGTTTGTCCATCAGAAACACTAAACCCGATTTTTGTTGTATGTTTACATTGAGGGGTCGACACTCGTAATTCTGATTGGCCCTACATGCTTTTAGTCTATTAACAATGATATGCCCGACAGTCAGCAGCCATATATTTTGATAAGCCCCGCCGCTAAAAGAACTATATAAATAAACATTGATAGACCCGACGCGAGTTTAATGGTGGTAATATATGCACGAGAACCGCTCATAAATGCACGAGAAATCCATAAACAGTTCATGGAACTGACCGCAGGGGTGGTTCATCAATCAACGCTATTATCTCGATTGGAACTCCTCTTCCACAGCGTGGTCTGGGCAAGGTGAGCAAGTTTTGACCGCTCACTGGGTACACCGACATGATACGGCTAGATCTCCGCCCCGTGAGCTTCAGTTCAAAGACATTTAATAAATGCATCGCACAGGTGTAGTGAATATACATTGAAATATAAAACACTCAACATGTGCATTCGCTGTGAACATAAAACGGGATAAAAAATGCTCCAAGAAATGTATTCCACTGCACTTGTCAATCAGTCAGCCAGATGTAAAGGGCGAAAGAATCACACATGTGATCTCAACTCGTTACAAACTATTTAACATGTTCAAATTGTTTTTAAATTGTAATGTGTTTATAGGCGTTTACAGATAAGCGAGCTTATAATTGTGTGAAATTTCCAATTGGACTTTGGCAGTAGCGTCATTTCTTTCAAGCAACACCTGTCTATCAGAGAACTGGGAACATAAATACTTCAGCTGGCTATCTCGCATCTGGGCTTGAAATCGTACATAAAATGTTTAATTGTGTTCCAAATAGCTTGAAACATACCAGGCCCTCACATTGTGAAAGGTACTAAATCACTCACTGACGTTATCGGCCGATCGCGGACCGAAGGGCGGCCTGGGTTCGGAAGCTGCCTGACAACACCCGATGGTACCCGAGTGCCCCACATGTCTCTTCTGACACGCAATTTGTTGGGCACATTAATAATGTCGTTTCAATAGTGTATGCTTTTTTGCAGAACACTTTGAGCTGGAAAGCATGCATTGCCATAATGCATTTTTAAGAGGTTTTGCGGGAACTCTTGTCATTAGAAATTGGTTGCATAATAGTTGAATGATGTGCGACAATCCAGGTGTAAACGCAGATTTTGGAGGCTTACCAAAAATGTAGGCTTTCAAAAAAAGTCAAATATAAAGAGTAATTTATGGAGTATCTTAACCGAATGAAGATAAGTGATAAAATGTTAAAATGAGAAATTGATGGTAATATTAATATCCCAGTAGTTGATTATTTTCGTTGGATGTGGATGTCTTCATCTCATCATAACCACCGATTGCAATGTCAAGTAAGTCTTACTTGGCATTAAAGAGACGTGTTCACAGTTTGGTAAAATGAAGATTTTCAGAATAATTGTCATAGATTTAAACACGAATCTAAACATTATGTTCAAACAAGCGAAATAAAACACCTGACTAAGACAAATTACTAAAATACAACTTCATCAATGGATAATCATCATTCCAAATCGGTAAAATAATACGGCGTTTGTAACAATTTTTCTCGAGAAGTTTGATATATTATAAAACGTGTAGCACTAACATAGCGTTTATAATTCGCTGATGATAACAGAAGCCAGCGTGGCGCAGTGGTAGCAAACTAGCTTTTGCTTCCAGAAGTCCTGGTTCGAATCCCCGGGCCGGCAGTTGTGTTCATTTGAACTTGTTTCTTGTTAATATAATTAGTTCAGACTATTCAAATTATTAAAGTTAGTTTTTATTATAACAAACTATTTCGTAGAAAACATGTTAATTGGGCATTTGTTTTACAAATACGAAAGTCTGTGAGTACCTTAAAGGGCTGGGTGTGTAAGAAAGTATTGTGTGCAAATTATTTTGAATTATTGTCTTCGTTACCTTATCAATATGAATATCGCATATAACTTCATTGACCTATACACGCCCGACTCTAGCCGGCCATACATTTGTGGAACGAACATTTCTATCAATGAATGACCCGTACTATCCTGATAAGCATTTGGCCGGGCAATTATTCGGTAATTGTTTTATTAGTGAGCGGTCAGTTATAGGCATGCATGCTGTTCTTTGATGTCTCACACCTGTTTGGGTTTCAGACAACATTCGTAGAAAATTGGCCGTGTACATATAGCTAGGATTTGATTCGAACAGGAAGTGTTATATCACTTCCACATGGGACGATCTATTGGGACTACTAGGTGAATGAATGGGGTCTTGTTAGAAATTCCACTGGTCGGCTGCAACGATTAGAATCGCAAGGGTCAAACGAATTAAACATTTTAAGTAATTTGAACGAGTAAATCTCGTTTTTGATTTTATTTATTAAACCGATTTCAATTTCTAGTAATCAAACATCTCAAAGCAAACAAATGATGAAGAACACAATATTGAATTATAGCAAATTTATTGATAAAGATGTTATAAATGTAGAGCGTTCAATATGTTTCTGTTTTTCTTCAAGTTGATGGTTTGTTTTCAATTTTATCAAATTGAAATGTTTCATATTACCTGAGTAGAATCATGTCTCTTCAGTGTCTCTTACTAAACGTGTACAAGCTGAATGGTTGCCAGAAACGTACGCGCGTACATTCCGTCAACGTCAACTGTATTTCTCTGGCCATGCTAATGGTTGTCGGTTGTAATACAGACAATCCGAATATTTAGCGAAGCACGCGTATTTGCTTACTAATGCTGGTAAATTACATCATTTAAATTGTTGGCAAAACGTTATAGCCGCACTACACCAATGACATTAAGTATGGTGTACTGCGAGTATTTGTAGGAATTTGTACATGCTTATGTACTCATGGTGATGATCCGACATATACAATAAATACAAGAAAATCTTCAAAGCGGCATTATTGCATTTACACGAGCAACGAATGTGTTGTACTACTCAGTGTGTTTATATTATACATAACGCGATGAAAAGATCTCCACGGTTGCTCGACTAACGAGCATAATATTATTTTCTTTGGCAACGGGAATTATTGTTGGTAAAGGCTAGTTACAATATAAATATTTCCCGTCTAATTTGCTTATCCTACGTTTATCGCAAATGAAAAGACTGCTCTGTAGGTAGTTTGTGACAGGCTGAAGGCAAAGAAGATTGCGTCTTGTCAGTGCGCCAAATCCTCGGAAGATTTTTTTCTACCTGGCAAATTGTGTGTGCTCAGCTTTGATCGAAAAAAAAATAAAACGCTTCCCACTCATACATCTTTATGAGTAAATCGCATATAATATATTAAATCAAGTTGTTTATCTTTTATAATTTAATGAGTCAAGCAAATTACAAGTTGTCGTTTTCGTAATATAACAGTTTCGTTCGTCAATAAAAGCTTGGTCATACTAAGGATGTCTTTGCTTGCCACTTGCTTACATTCACATATCGATATAAGCCGGCATACGTTGATACAAATTCTTACAAATAAAACAATCATCAGTGAAAATCGCCGAATATTTCATTGAACTGTAGCTTGTGCAAGTTTCTATATACGGCCTTACATTTCAGACCCTAAAATCTCTTGCAAACATTGTATGTGTTTTACAATCTAAAACAAAATTGTATTTACAAATATGTTAGTGTTCAATGATTTAACTCTGTTTCGTTATTTTCAATGTTTCTTCTTTAGAATGATATGAGTACACAATTGTAACATGTGTGCCTCTCCAGTCAAAAGGCCTCGAATACAAGAGTGTTTGACAGTTTTCAAATGTATGCAGTTTCTAAAAAAAACTGAGAAAGTAACAAGTGACATTTACATTATGTCAGAAAAGATCCAGACAAGAACAAATGAAGCTTTCTTGTCGCAATAAAGAAACCTGTTGAGCGAAAGTATGTTACTGACGTTGATAACATTCAACGTAATTATCATGCTGTTTGAGTGTTAAATCGTCTTATCTTTCGTCGCTATCGAGCAAGTCCTCAAGAACGCATTAAATCCCGTATTTCCCACAAAACATTTATAAACAATCTCTGAAAATTATAATTTATCACGGACAACTGTTTATCTTTGGCAAATGGTGTTGCAATATATTATCGCTTCCGTCCGATTGTGTCAAGGACCATTTCACCTGCCACACGCAGCTCTGGTGGAGAGGCCAGCACCTCTGGAATCTCGTAATTAGCCCCATATAACGGTTCTGCAGTAAAATGTAGTTGTAAATTTTGCAAATTAAGCAAATTTTCTTATCCGGACCGTGCAGTATATCTGCCACTGTCCTGGCTCCTGTTATAACGGACTTAACAATTTAAGCATTTCTTTAAAAATGTTCTAAGCTAAGTTTCATGGAATTTACTTTTTCAGATTATATTAATTTTATGTAAAATGATGGGTAAATGACCTGACATTGGCATCTTATATTTATTTGCGATGTCCAAACAACATTGAACATCTAAAATTTCATCGGTCAATTCATTTAAATATATTTATTTGGACACATTTATACATTAAAGTAACATTGGTATTACTATACCAATTGCATTGTATTAAAAGCTTCATTCAAAGAATGGATGTTCGATATGCATTCAACACGCGGATACCTCCTCACAGTCCTTGTAAAGAATGACCCATCCCTAAATATAGCACGTTCATATGCAACCCTATGACACTGGTCAATATCCTTAAAGCAATTGTAACGTTATTTCATAATGAAATAATTACAATACAAAGCTGAAACGTATGGATATGATCGAAACGTGAAACATACAAATAAGACTCACTAATGAATAACAAAAAATGATATAGATTTTAGTATGCTCTTTGGTTTGAGTTAGAAGTAATAAAACACCATACTTTTAAAAGAAACATTTAATTACTATTTATTGAAAGTCGTTCTTGACTGGACCTTTCGTGAAGTACTTCCTGTATATTTCTCTTGGACGCACGTGAACCCGTTCAAAAACGTGATGATTTATTGACATGTCTGGTGTTATCAGAACATTAAGTTCAGAACATTTTTCTTCAAATTTACCAGGATACAGAACTCATGATAGGTTACATGTGAAATCAGACTGAACGAATTAAAAAGTCATCCTTTCTAATTAAAATGTGTTTTTGATTTACAACCAGAATTTGCATCCGTTTAACTGTCAGACCAGCTGTAACAGGCTGTATTAGCCACGGGCTGCTAGATTTCATGTACAATTATATGTGCCTGTTGAATTTAAATAGAAACTGGGCGGTTTTTAACCTGAGTGCATTCAAAGGCTGTTTGAGCGCCATGTGTTATTTGCAATAAACGTATATACATGATGCTCAGTTTGCAATGTACGTAATGAACAACAGTATCAGCAAAACAAATACACGTACAATACTATTAAACAATCTTGCCTTACCACCAACATACATCATGAGTAATAAAAGGTAATTTTGCATCAATCACGTATTTTAGCTATTATAGTATACCATGATACCATGTATGCAATTTCTGTACAAGTTATGAAACCGTTATAGCAAATATGGGTACAGTATTCGGTTCTCAGTCTTTGGTGCTGCCCACGTCATCATATGCTGATTCATTGATTACTATGTTGTTGTTTAGTGTTGTTGTATTCTATCAATCTGTTTTATATTATTGAGATGCAGATAGTATGATGCTAACCCAAACTTTTAACACACAAAGAATAAGGAAAATATATAAAGATAGGTGCAATGAATCTACTGATAGCACCATACCTTAAACTTGAAACGAACTAGTTCAGCAAAATGCTGATTCATTGATTACTTTATTGTTGTTGTTTAGTGTTGTTTTATTCTATCCATTTGTTTTATATTATTGAGATTGCATAGATTATGATGCTAACGCAAACTTATAACACTCAAAGAATAAAGAAAATATGTTGATGCAACAAATCTGCCAACAGCACCACGCCTTAATCATGAAACGGACAAGTTCAGCAAAATGAGTCACAATTAAAAGCAATTTCCGTGAGTCTTGTGTAACTAAAACAGCACTTAGAGACTTTATGAATCCCAGCCGACAACTTCTTCTGTCACAACCTGACGTCTTAATAACCGAGGAAAACGCTTATACAATAATTGTTCGGCAAATTTCACTATTACGATAAGAGGACCCCGACAGGGTTATTGGACAAGGAAGGCATTATGGGATGGATGATATTACTTCAATTCCCCACGGGGTGCCTTCGTGCAGCTGTTGCGATGAATATCTGAGAAAGTTGCTGATAATTTATTGAAGTTATGCTTTAATACCTTACAATTTGATTAAGCAGATGTTTATGACTCATTGATATTACTCTGCTGCAATATAATGTTGATGTAAGGCTATTTTAGGATAAGCAAATTTTATTTACAGATTGTGGCTAGAAATTAGAAAATGGTATCAGTTATGACATGTATATTTATGATACAGCGTCGGACATTAATTGTCCTCGTGTAACCATGTTCGCCTATCCTGCTTACGATATCCCTGCAACTGCATGTGACGCCCAGACCAAGTTTGAATCAATGATTTCTCTAAGATTACACTTGTCTTGTGTACATGTAGATGTTGATGTAATGAAATAGTGGATATTACTACAAATTTACTTTTCGAGAAACAAAGCACATAATGCATGCTACTGAATGGAACATATACCGCAAACGGTGTTGCTCTTGGTTGACATATTTGCTCCGTACTTACAACAGGTTCACGGTCGGACAGCCAGTTGGCTTTGATGTCAAGAAAGCTAAGATGATGTGATTGTAATTACATGAATACAGTATGCGATTAACTTGCTTTTTTACAGTCAAATGTACGCTAATGTAATTGGAGAGCTTACTAAAATACCGTTGTAACGCACGTCAACTTTGGAAAAAGACATGCACAACTACGAACACATTTCACAAAATCATGCTAAAATAAGGATAGCGATCTGATATCTCAGTACGAATATCAACATTCGCAATAATGTCGACCATAAATCCAATCCAAGGGATTATAAATAGCGATTTATAGTTACTGTCCCAGTGTGAGATTTGGCAGACACTACTATAGCTACTACAAGATCTACATGCATTGAACGTGTAACCGATCATTTACATGCGTAATTGTAGAGCAACGTTGTCTATATTAATCTGGTTCACCGTCACTATTTTTATCAGTGAATAAATATCAATACCCATTTATATAATATAGATTTGGAACAAACTACTACAAGAACCGTGTCATTGGTACTTGGATATAATTTCCTACATAAATTTTGCGAAACTACTGATAAATCTAAGAAAGCAGAAGGGCGTATTTTAAGTATAATTAGTTTTAACATATTTTGTTTTAATCATAGATTTGCGCTTGATTCAACAATAGTTGCTCACCATTTAGTAAAGGTAGCCCCTGTGTTGATATATATTTTTTTAATTTGAACTGTCTCGGTTTCTTAGTATGTTCGCGCTTAATATATCATATCGCCTGTATGCAAAGGCTTTGCCCAAACTTTGGGGTAAAATATTTAACAATAACAGATAAACAGTAACAGTAGCACATCTCTCAAATACGCGAAAGGCTGGGTTTTAGATTCTAAACGTGGTCTTATCCGACTATTACTCTTTAGATCTTTTTCTTTCTTTTTTCTCAACAAACAAAAGCCAGGAACGGAATGACTGTTTACATGACATTAATGGTTTGGTAACTGAATAAAAAAAATTATTGTCAAAGATCCACAATTTTAATGGACAAGAATACATGCCAATAATCCGGGATATTGAGTTTAAATCGTGTTTTCACCAATTATTGTTCACATTGTATGTTAAAGTGGAAGGAAACATTGACGATCCGAATGTAAAGGTATAAGTTTACGTATTTAATAGATTTAGATAAGAAACTCCTTCAGCGAAAAAAACGCAGTATAAACGTGTTGAAAACCACAACAAAAGAATCGAAAAGTAACAGCAATAGAAACGAATAAACCAAAGGGAAAAAATATTAACACTTACAGGAATTTCAATTGAAGCAGAATCCTGCATTTTGATGCAAGCATTTTGCAATTTTGTCACTTTTGACTCTTCTTAATTATCTTCCTTGCATCATTTTGATGCAACGGTTACCATGAAACCAACATAAAATGTATGTTTTATTAAAGAAAAAGTTGTTTTTTAGTTAAGCAAGATATTTTAAAAGGTATACAAAGCTATATTTGTAGGGCAATCAAATAATATCTACAAACAAAATATCTAGTTTAAGTATTTTGACCCCTGAAAAGTTCATGAAAATGTCAAGAACAGGATCATTTGACTCCTGGTTTTCAAAGACTATTGAAAACACTGCACTAAGAACAAAATACATACAAATAAACCCTTACAAGGATTTCCAACGTCTGAGAATGTATTGCGTTTTATAATTAGATAAATATAATTATTATACTATTTTTCTCAGAAAAGGCTACATGAAGTATCGATCAGGAGTCTAGTTTTACACCCGTTTTTTGGCACAAGAAACTCCTACAAAGCAATTGTCATGTATTAAATTATTTAACTAGATTTTAGAAGTTTTGAAACGTTTGCACTTATTTTCCCAATAAACTTACCAAGTGCGTTTCGTTTGTTAAACACACAGCAAACAGCTTGGTTCTTTTATGGACCCCACATGGCGACGTCTTACCAGTGCTGAACCGGGGGTATATTCTTCATGTCATTGCACATATTGTACATTCATGATTCATTAAATGCTGCTACTTATCTCGACCCCATCTACAACAATGTTGTCCGTGCTTATTAACCCTGACGCACGTGTGATGGGGCGATCTTGCTGGGTGGGTGTGTATAAGGGAGGATCAATGCAACAGGTCCCTGCAGTTTAATACCGGTATTACACATAGAACAAACACTCAATGGAATTTTGCATATACGTTTATTCCGTCTGAAAATAGTTTGTAAAACAGCTTCAATGCAACAGGTTCCGACGATTTAATACCGGTATCACATATATACCATACAGAGCTACAAACAATCAATTGCATTTTGCACATAAGTTTATTCCGTTTGAAAAGAGTTTGTAAAACTAGCTATGTCAGCATTGGCTACATATTCCATTAATACCGGGCAAACAATTTATTTCCGAGTTAGGGTTCTTCTACGTGTATGAAATAAAGCCTTCAGCAGTGTAAACACACAGCATTGAATTCAATGCATTCCAATATATCGTATATAAATCTAAAAATATTCACTTCTTATTCAAAATTATCTGTTCAACATTTTCATTAGTACTTTAAAATGTATCAAAGAAAAGCTTTCCTCCGTACTTTTAAATGTACCATAGAACAGATTCCTTCTTTTACAAAGTAAACTTTCACAAAACAATATAAATGTTAGTTACTATGAGTTATGTAATGTTTTAATTACAATACCTGTTAATCTGATAAGCTGATACTTTACTAAGTATTGTTTTAAAAGAATTAACTTTCTTTTATACCGAATGATAAAATATGACATTTCTGCAGTGAAATAACAGCAGTGAAAAGAACAAAATTGTTCTTTTCACCGGTGAAAAGAACACATTTTCGGAATTTCTTTTTCTATTTTTAGATTATCANGGTACTTCTACATGTATGGAATAAAGCTTTCAGCAGTGTAAACACACAGCATTGAATTCAATGCATTCCAATATATCGTATATAAATCTAAAAATATTCACTTCTTATTCAAAATTATCTGTTCAGCATTTTCATCAGTACTTTAAAATGTATCAAAGAAAAGCTTTCCTCCGTACTTTTATACGAACAAAATTCCGGAAACGATTTTTCATCCCCATTTTTTATTCAAACGCATAGGTAGAAACGCAGACTTTCATAATACATCCCTGTTGCTCCATTGCTATTTAACTTAGTTACTGAATAGTTTATTATCATCATTTATTATTTTAACGTATAGACAGAAACGCAGACTTAAACTTACTTTCATAATACAACACTGTTGTTACAATTCTAATAAACACAGTTCCTGAACAGTGTGTCATGATTTTTTTTCTTTTTAAACAAAAAAACAACATACATAGGGGTGGCGCTTTTTGCTGTTGCAAGTAACAGCGCTCTGTAATAGAATTAGCGAGTGACAGCCGGGGTTCATGTCAGAGAAAAGTAGCGAAGAAGAATGATACAAAGTAGCAGCGACTGTAAACGTTGTCTGTTCTGCGAGCATCACAGTTCGTACATTCGAGGGGAAAGCAAGATACCCAAACTAGAATAAGAATACGAATACAATTGATTATAGTTAGATATGGATTAGAACTAGAATGAGAATGAGAAATACTATTAGTTTTGTTTAAAATGGGCACTTGTATTTCTATGTAATCGATTGAATATTTCCATTTGTCATTTTCTTTCAACACCATGTGATTGCAGTTCTACGTCCCAAGCCGAAACATCCTTTTATCATTAACGACGAAAAAATCCACTTAAGAATATAATTGCTTTTCATTAAGAGCGTATTTTTTCGGGTTGTTTAAATATTCGCCGCCCAAATAAGAAATGTACATTTTCCGAATAACAACGTTTTTACTCAAGCATAAATGTATACACTTATTTGAGGATAATTAACCATGACGGTTTAGGCTAACAACAGTGCGGAACAAAAAAATGCAATGTTGAATATACGAGGGGTGTTTCTCTGCTATATTTGATGGCATTAGTTTGTATGTTTCACTAGTTAAGCATTTGTCTGGAATTACAGAAACGTACATGCTAAATACCGCATCGTGTAAAATTATACGTAAAAAAAACCCATAGCATATATGAAGACCAGTAAGGGGCTGGTTTTGCATATTTTAAAGATAATGAAGTCCAACATACGCAACAAAACGTAAACAATAGTTGGCTTAGTTTGATTTCTTGCGTATATGTACATGTTGTTTTTTTTCGAACAATATTCATGGTTTAAAAGTCGTTATATTATGTGAATATATTCACACATATTCATTAAAAACATTAAAAACTATTATAAATTGCAATCGCAATTTAAGGTATAAGTATATTAATCGTTAAATATGTCATGAAGCCAAACTTATGTCATACAGCCTTAATTAATGATGCATTAATGTGATGAATGAGGCTTATATTTGAATTTCAGAAAAGAAATTGAAGACGCTCGGTATATAGCTATACAGTCATAACGCACAGTTAATTAACCACTTACTCGATAGTTTTTGCCTCGCTACTCCGCAAGGGTAGTAGAAGAGACTTCCGTCATTAGTAATAAATTACCTCCATACTACTATAAAACGCATATATCAATCTCGAGATGTATTCCCCATACAGAAAATTACTACCTCTAGCCCACGCACACTCCATCATATACATTCATATAAGTGATAAACTATATCTTGATATAATGACGGTGATATATTTTAGATCTCAGTGAAAAATTACAAACTCCTCATTGAAGGCCGTTTCTTTCTAATATCAAATGTATTAAACAGTATATTCATGGGTCAAACATGGCCCCATGCAATTGGAGCTTTCTTAAGTCAGTAGGTTGAAAGGTCTCCAACGGAATCGGAATCTTAAGAGGAGACAAGAAAAGAATATGCAGCACGTTACGTTACATACACAGATTAAGCATTTTTCTGTACAATCTATAATGCAATTGTTAAAAAAAAAATATTGGAATACATTGTGTTGAATTATGTATGGTTGCGGTATGTGTTGAACAACGTACTGATATGGTGTAAACTACTATACTTGTCAGTATATTGTAATTAAATGACAACATTACAAACCGTATAGAACATTATTAGGTATTAAGGTATACAGTAAAGGGATGGAAAAATGATATAAAGATTATAATATAAAAAGGAACAGAATAGTGTAGATAGCAAGAAATATAGTAAGTTTACATTCGGGGCATTATTTTGAAGACATTAAAGTGTAATAGTTTAAGAATTAGGTAAGATGCCATAAGACAAACAGCACGGAAGCCATTGCAGGAATATGACTCATCCGGGCTAAGAAAATAAGCATGGCGTGGTTTACATAACTAGCTCACCTTGCTTAAAGATACACGGGTATCGTTGTCATAGATTTCGTTAAATGAATGGTCACGTAGGGAAACACGGCCCGAGATTTGTTGATCATCATCAAGCTTAGGTTGTTTGCTTTGTAAGTCGAGACCGGTTGTGTTAGCTCTTAAGAAAACACCTCTGCTGTTCGCTAATTAGCTACATCAAAAGTGATTGCCCAAGCACACGTGGAAAGTTTTCCTGTTATATCATACCTGGTCGGAAATCTCATACCTGGTCGGAAATCTAAATAGGCCTGTGTCGCTTGCCACGGTTCCCCATTCATTTCTCATCCTAAGGATGCTACAAGGTTTATTGCTCTGGGATATTATGCCAGGAGTTGAGTAAATGAAAGTTATCACAGCGTCACTTTCATTAAGGTTCTCATAACATGCTCCTTCGGAGAGGAAGGTACTCATGATGAATGTTTAAATGATAACTCGGACGACAATAACATATTCAAACTGTACCTCAATGTATATAAAATATCGTTGATACAACACAAACAAAAGACATACTAAACAGTTCAAAGATATAATTGCAAAGCGTTTGTTAGCCCAATAATTTCACGAAACAAATTGAAGGGGTATGCCTTTAATAGAGATAGATTGTGTAATGGATAATACTACAAAAGTTAACTTAGGACAAACCTCAGGTGTTAATGCTGTCAGTTCCGTTATCAATTTCAGATTGTCGAAAAATATCATCAACCTTTTTTATTTTATTCTGAATCAGTATTTGGAAATACTGACACAACTATTTTCAAAATTATGCCTCTTTCATCGATGTCATAACTTTTCATTCTTAAGGTAGATAGCATGTATATGACTCGTATCTATACATCATCATTATTATTTTCAGCATTCCAGATATGGACATTGGTCATGGGGGTCGCTGAACACGCGATGTATGCGGCAGGCAGTAAGTACAAAATATATTCATTATACATTCCACTGATAACGCTGCTACTTTAGAAGTGATCAACATTGTAGCATTTAAATTTTAACACGTTTTTTTTGCCGTTGTAATACAACTCCCAATCTGCATTTTTATGTTGTCAACATTTAATAAAAGCTCAAATAATTTTTGCTCCATATCTCAAAATAAATATTGTTATGAACTATTTTTTCGGCCTCCATATCTATGAATTCCTTCCATTATAGCTGCTTCGTTCAAAACAGGCTGTTATCAATTGATCACACAATCTAATCATACATTTCTATTGCGTTTTTCAACATATTTTGACCTATATTTCATACATTCACTGTTTCAAAGTTCATAACACCAGTAAGTATGAAACACTATTCCCTCTGTCGATGTTATCTGGGTAGTAATCTTCGTTAATTGCGCCGTTACGTATATGAATGTAAATTAAATGTTATCGTTCTAAGCAACATAAGCTGAATTCTTATTGATCTAGCTACATGTGTGTTTAAGGTAATTATAGGTGTTTTTTCTGAATAATAAGCGAGTGTTATGATATGAAAAAATGAAACGTCCATGAAAGAAATCAAAGCATTGCAATTAAAAACTTGAACAGTACAGTTGGGCTAAATTTAAGTTTGGTTAAAGAGAATTTGAGTTTTCACACAAATGACTGTATCAGGCATGCTTACTTGAGAATATTAAAACTCGGCAATGGAATGCCAAGAGGTCATATTTATATATTTGCAAAGAAGTCGGACTCGGATAAGCCGGTTTTAAAAAGTTGACTGTCCCATTAAAGCCAAAATGTCCTATAAGCATTAAAAAGATGATCAAACTATGATAATAATAGTAACATAAAAGAATAACATTCAACTAGGTAGTTGGGAATCAAACGTATTCTATAAGCAAATGCGCAAAGAGAGCTAATAGGTCATTGTGGTTCTCAAGGAACGGTATATTTTGCAGTGCAATAGTAAATGTTCGAGCATGTTCCCAAATCCCAAATGAAACACGTGCATATTAGTTATGCTTCACTATCAGTCGCTATCTGAAGTTATCTGGCAGAGATATTGATAAAATACACGCACCACGCACAAAATAATGCACAAGAGATTAAATCTTGAAAGAAGCCGCTATTTCAATTCCATTTGTATCAACATAAACGTTTTTTTTATTATCTGTTTCTTTATGGGTTGCTGCATAGATCAGAAAAATGTGTCTTTAAAAAAAAATACACTGCATTTGTAACAACATTTAGAGAGTTTTCATTTTGCTTACGATTACCTCTGTTTTACTGGGTTTCGTGATTAGCGTTGCGCATTGGTTTGTTTCAGTAACACATTTGGACAGTACGTGCGTTTAAAGCGGGACTGTACGATTTTGTCAAATATTTATGATTTTTTATAAAATGTATTAAAAATTAGTATACATATATTTCAATATAAATTAAAATAAAAGTTAAGAAGAACATGTGTCAAAAAATGCGAAATAAGCCAGATATTTAAATCTGAAAGCTTAAATGACTGGAAGTCAAATAAGCCAGCATGTATATAATACGTGTACAATGTGAATCTAAATTTAGTTTTAGTGCAGATTCGTTCATACGACACAAAGACACAATTTTGTTTCCTTACAAATACGAGTAAAAGTGTCGGCATCGGCTTTAACCAGCGCTAACTTGTCTTTGCTGCATTTTATGAAATTCGTCTTCAAAGTATAATTTTTATTGCCTATTTTGAGTCATCGTAACATAATTTAATCAATATATTAAAATTTAACACATGTAAAAATCGTACAGTCCCGCTTTAA
>VMBQ01003244.1:60368-77557 GCA_007657795.1 Dreissena rostriformis
GTATATTTGACCTTTGACCTTGAAGGATGACCTTGACCTTTCACCACTCAAAATGTGCAGCTCCATGTGATACACATGCATGCCAAATATCAAGTTGCTATCTTCAATATTGCAAAAGTATTCATAAAATGAGCGATTTTGGCCACATTTATTTGACCTCTGACCTTGAAGGATGACCTTGACCTTGACCTTTCACCACTCAAAATGTGCAGCTCCATGAGATACACACGCATGCCAAATATCAAATTGCTATATTCAATATAGCAAAAGTTATTGCAAAATGTTAAAGTTTGCGCAAACCAACCAACCAACAGACCAACCAACAGACAGGGCAAAAACAATATGTCCCCCACTACTATAGTGGGACTATAGTGGGGGACATAAAAATTTGGAGCTACGAGGTTTGAGAACAACAGCAACGATATGTAGTGTCCTTTTCCGATTGAAACCCTTATAGATCAAATAGGGATAAATTTAACAGTAACATATTCTTTTGTATATTATTATAACTGTAATTGAAAATTGATATCATGCCCCACCCCCACCCCTAAAGAAAATTCACATTTCGGAAAAAATGGTGGGCCCATGCAATACAAATAACAAGGTCATGGCAATTATGCAACGCCATGGAGAAAGCATGTTAATTGGTAGTGGTAGTAAATATAAGCATACATGTTCATTGCATCTTTCATGTGGGTTAAGGATAATAGAAACAAAAAATTATCAACTTTTTATTTAAACATGTAAGCAAAACATTGTTTTCCATTGGTCATTTAATTTCATGTGTGGATAAAGTCATGTTCCCTATTATAATCTGAGACCTATCTATGCCTAATTTTAGTATATATACAATACCCTAGCTTTTTGAATACTCAAATTGCATTTACACAATAATGAAAGCTGAATAAAGCTTTTTTAAGGCCATCCCACCAACTGCATATCAGCAATAAGAATTACACATACGGCACTCTATATGTATTTTTTTTACCTGTTTTATGTGCAAATATTACTATCTTGTTAATCTTGTGGCATGCATGTGCTCACATGCACACACGCAAAGGCACACACATACTCACAAACATGCTTGAAACTGAAATAAAATTATCTATGTGGGGTTCCATCTTACCCAAGGTGGTCACTAAAAACGCAAAGTAAGTAGTTGATGTTAGGTATGACTATCCATGAATGATTAACATGGTGGTAATTAAGATAGGAACTTTATAATGTTATTAATTAGTTGAATTCATATTTGCTTTGTTATTGAGCTGAAGTCAGCCGTATTGGCAAGAGGCTGCAGGTCAATAGTCTGTCTGAAGCTCAATAACAAAGCCAATATGAATTCAACTTATAAATGACAATTTTATTTATTAACTTTATAATATTATCTTATTTTTCATTTAAATGAAGTCTCTTCTTGGCAAAAATCCAATTAAGGCGGAAAGTGTTGTCCCTGATTAGCCTGTGTGGACTGCGCAGGCTAATCTGGGACGACACTTTACACACATGCATTATGCCCAGTTTTCTCAGAATGCGACACATATCTGCGAAGGAATCAAACTGCCACTATTGAAAGATTCTCATATAAGGCCAAGTTTTTCCTGGTTTCTGATTGGCTGAATCTTGTATTGGCCAATCTTTTCCCGTATTGGCAGTGTTTTTCCATATTGGCCACCTTTTTCTCGTATAAGGCGAGTATCAAGCTTTATTGGCGAGGCTTAACTTGTATTAAACAAATTGAACACATTCTCGTCTAATATAATAAAGTTTATTAATAATACTTGTTATTGCATAGGTTAACATGTATCACTAAACTTTAAAAGTTGAGGTCTGTAAGATTGTGTATTTTTAAACAAGAACACTGTACGTCGACCTAAATTTTTAACTAAGAAATTCTTATTTTTGTATTTTTAAGCTAGCATTCTTTCTGAAATCTTGTACAGATGAACACACATTTATTTTTAAAGCACTCACGCTACATTCATTTATATGTGATGTGTTCTGAGAAAACTGGGCATAATACATGTGCGTAAAGTGTTGTCCAAGATTAAACTGCGCAGTCCGCACAGGCTTATCCGGGACGACACTTTCCGCCTTAACTGGATTTTCGCTAAGAAGAGAAATCATTTATACAAAAAATTCCATAAAAGCGGAAATTGTCGTCCTTGATTAGCCTGTGCGGACTGCACAGGCTTATCTGGGATGACAATTTACGCACAAGCATTGTGCCCAGTTTTCTCAGAACGCGACTCATTTGTTTTCCATGTAACTCACAGTTTCAAATTTTGAGATATTTAACAAACTGTTTTTGCATAATGCACATGATCAGTATTTTTAACCCTTTCCCGCTCAGAAGCAAAGTGAAAAGGGCTATATGCAACCAGCATAAAACCAGAACAGCCTGTGAGTAACTCGCAGTCGATTCAGGTTGTATGCTGTTTGCTGCTCATCAGGACCCTATGGTTGGAAGCCATTAAAACTTGAATATAGTACAAAAGGTCTTAAATTTTATTTGATTTTCTAAGGGACTACAAATGCGTGAAGCGCGTATCTGAGCAGGAAAGGGTTAACTATTGACGTACTTAGCCAGCTTAGTATCCGGGAATGCTGGGAGCTCCGAGCCCACTCTCTGCTGAAGGATGTCACGGAGAATGTCCCGCTCATTTTCAGCATACTGCAATCATCAAGGTCAACATGTAGGCACGGAGACAGGATTTAAATAAATAAGGTTTAGATGGAGGCATGAAGATGGAATTTAAATAAATAAGGTAGATGTAGGCATAGAGAAGGGATTTGAATAAAAAAAGTTTAAGATTTAGGCATCGAGCTGGGATTTTAATAAATAAGGTTTAGATGTAGGCATGGAGACAGGATTTAAATAAATCAGGTAGATGTAGGCATGGAGACGGAATTAAAATAAATAAGAACTACAGAAATATGATTTTTAAGTACTACAGATACTTAAGTACAGCTTTTAAAATTACAAATACAATGAGGGTCACGCATTCCCCAGTCAATCAACTGATCACCTGTAGGTTAGTTCAAGTTTTTTGTTGTATGTGCAACAAATGTGGCCTTTATATATATAACATCACTATTTTCATAAGCTTTTAACTTCTAAATTGTCCTGATGACATTGTGTTTGACCAAACATCATCCAGTTCAAAACTAAAAGAACAAAAGAGTGGTTGAACTTAAAAGATAAACTAATTGCTTAAAATAGTCATATCAAAGCTCAAAAATGATTTGATCACATTTTATGTTGAATAATTTTTTGTAGAGTTTCACAAGATTTTAATTTGAATTGTTCACAATTTTTTTTACCACAGATGACAAAATCTGAGTTAGTCTGAGATATCACACCTACAAAAGCACTGAGCAAATTTCATGATATCTGTGCAAAAATAATGCTGCCTTTGTCATTGTGTGTTAAATTGTTTTTGACACTATGTGATCCAATTTCAAACTTATTTAAGATATTCTTTGAACGAAAGTTTATGGCTTCACTTCATTGGGCTGAGGTTAGCTAAGAACTGAAATTGAAGTGAACATTTTCTGGCAACAATTTTAAAGTATTTTATATTGTAAAATATTTTTACATAAGTCATGTCCTCCAACCCTGGTGGCCGAGATTTTTAAAAATATTTTTTTTTTAGCCTCGCTCTGTGAAAAGGGGATTTAATGCATGTGCATAAAGTGTCGTACCAGATTAGCCTGTTCTGTCCGCACAGGTTAATCAGGGAGGAGACTTTCCGCTTTTAATTTATTTTTTCTTGAAGACTCTTCTTTTGACAAAAATCAAGTTTAGGGGGAAAGCATCATCCCTGATTAGCCTGTGCTGCACAGGCTAATCTCTGCACAGGCTAATCTGTGATGACACTTTAAGCACATGCGTTAAACCCCCTTTTCACAGAGCCCAGCCCAATTTATTGTTGTTATAGTACCAAGAGGAAGCCAAGAGTGTTCTCATTGTATGTTCCAAATCGCTCCTTCTTTTCAAATAGTTTAGGGAAGTTCTCCAGGGGCTGCAGTCTGTTCAGGAAGCTGTCCTCCATTTTCATCGACAACCACCAGCCTGAAAATAACATAGACTTTTTTTTGTCAAATTATGGGCTGTTATTAGGCTCCATTCCATATGTAAACAAGATGTGTTTGTAAAACACTATGTCCCCTTTTAAGCGATTTTGACCCATATATTTGACCTTTGACCTTGAAGGATGACCTTGACCTTTCACCACTCAAATTGTGCAGCTCCTTGAGATACATTTCAAATATCAAGTTGCTATGTTCAATAATGCAAAAGTTATGGCCAATGTTAAAGTTTGACGCAAACAAACCAACAAACAAACCAACAAACAGACAGGGCAAAAACAATATGTCCCCCAGTATAGACTGGGGAACATAAAAAGTATTGATTTTTCGAAAATGACTGCCTAAAATTCAAATTTTGAAGATTTCAAAAACAGATAAATAATAATATTTGTTTTGTAATAAATAAAATGCAATATTTAGTTAATTTCCCTATGCAGCTCTATGGGTTGAACCTTAGTTAATATAATTTGGAAACACTTACTAAAGTATTTGCAGGTACAATTGTGGGGGGGGGGAGCAAAGCTAATGCCCCAAACACCGTCTAAAATTGTCCAACATTCAGAAGTTTTAGGGGTAAAAAGCATAGTGTGCCCTTTCTAAAATTATCCGTCATTAAGAATATCACATTCAATAGCTCATGGTTGCATACTCAAATAAATTGAATTTAGATTCTTAGATCAACAGTCTTTGGCAAACAGAACAGTCCCTTACTTACCATCATAGCAGTTGATTGGATAGTTACAGAGCAAACCTCCATCCACGTACGTGTTCATTTCTCCCTGGAACTCAACTTCGCTAGCTTGGAATAGGCCTGCAAACACATAGCAACAATAAACAACACTTGGAACCGGCCTGCAAACACATAGCAACAATAAACAACACTTGGAACAGGCCTGCAAACACATAGCAACAATAAACAACACTTGGAACAGGCCTGCAAACACATAGCAACAATAAACAACACTTGAAAATGGCCTGCAAACATATAGCAACAATAAACAACACTTGGAACAGGCCTGCAAACACATAGCAACAATAAACAACACATGGAAAAGGCCTGCAAACACATAGCAACAATAAACAACACTTGGAACAGGCCTGCAAGCGCAAAGCAACAATAAACAACACTTGGAACAGGCCTGCAAACACATGGCAACAATAAACGACACTTGGAACAGGCCTGCAAGCGCAAAGCAACAATAAACAACACTTGAAACAGGCCTGCAAATGCATAGCAACAATACACAACACTTGGAACAGGCCTGCAAACACATAGCAACAATAAACAACACTTGGAACAGGCCTGCAAACGCATAGCAACAATAAAAAACACTTGGAACAAGCCTGAAAACAATAGCAACAATAAACAAAACTTGAAAAGGCCTGCAAATGCATAGCGAAATAAACAGCACAGAACAGGATAGACCTTGAAACACATAGCAACTATAAACAACACAGAACACAGCAATAATACTAGAAACACATAGCAACAAGAACCAACGCAGAACACAGCAATTATATAGAGGATATTTATTGATTTGGTGGAATATCGATTTCAATTTGTGGGTGCATCAAAGAAATTAATATTTGGGAGAGTAGCCAGCCAAGAGTGAAAATATTTCTATCATCAGAAGTGAGTAAAAATGGATCATTTACGAAAACCAACATATTTTCTTTTATGTTTTGCTTTTACAATGTTTCAAAACATTTTGAAAGGGTTTGACTGGAGATTTTTGTGGGATTAATACATCATGATGTTAAAAAACGACTTCATTTCACATTCAAAACGAGAAAAAGTTATAGGTAATATATAATTTTCACTGCTTTTTTATTGTTTGAAACAGTATCATTTTTAAATCACTGATAGTTCCATATAAACTACAGACAAGAATTACTTATAGCAATGATAAACATCCAAGAAACAAAGAACATCTAAGCAAGGATAACCTTTATAGCAACACGTAACATCACACTAATGATAAACATCATAGAAATGATAAACATCATAGAAATGATAAACATCATGGAAATGATAAACAACATAGAAATGATAAACATCATAGAAATGATAAACATCATAGAAATGATAAACATCATCACTTGCAGAACTTTGCATGTAAAACGTTGATTTAATCCAATTTCATGTTAACACAAAATGAATCCACTCTTCACCGTGCAATGACACACAGTTTAAAACACTCAAGTTTGAAACACTTAAGTTATTTTCACAAATGTAAAAAAAATAATACAGCAGACATTTGTAGTTCAGTAGTCACAAGAAATATATCTTGTCTCATGAATATTGTAGTCAAGGTCCATCTTTAACAGTGAGCACAACAATTGTATATTCACATATGATAAAACAAATCAAAATCCAATGTAAACATTAATAATTTTATCACTTAAACATAATTAACAAAGTCGAAGTAGAAAAAATGAAAATAATTTCAAAAACGTACCAAACAGGAAAGATTATTTATTGAACTTCAGTACATTTAGAACATAAATAATGCTAGTAGATCTTAAGTTGATTTATGAAACTTAAGTCATGTTAGTAGCGCACATCATATTGCCTAATAAACACAACTAACACATGAATTACTGATGAATATATGGAATTTTGCAAAATTATGTCTCAGACTTCCCAAAGAACTTTCCTTGGTACTTCCAGTACATGTGACTCTGAGAGAGAGGGACTGAACTCATATATCTTTTTTTATTCCAAAACTATTACTGAGCCAAAAGTCTTCATGGTAATCATGGTCCTGTCCATTAAAAGATCATTGCAACAAGTTTAGAGTCAAACTCAGAATTTTGAAGAAAAAAAGGAAAGTATGATATTTCAAAAGAAACCAGAAAATTTGGGAATAAGAGATGTTGGTGATAAGCAATAATGCTTCTACAAACATTGTATCGCAATGTTTATACGTCCTTTGGTGTTAAGCCCTTTCCCGCTCAGAAAAAAAGGTGAAAATGGCTATATGCAACCACCATAAAACCAGAACAGACTGCAAGTAACTTGCAGGCTGTTCAGTTTTCATGAGGTTTGCTGCTCGTCAATATCTGAAGGTTTGAAATGAAGCTTTTAAAGCTAGAATCTATTAAGAAAAGTCTGAAATTTAATTGATTTTCTAAGGGATTACAAAAGCGTCAAAGTGGGTATCTGTTTGGTAAAGGGTTAGTTAGACTGCTGTCAAAGCCTTACCTTGGTGTCTTTGGGGGAGATCTACAGATCTCTCCACAGTGTGTAATGGACTGGGAGGTCATGGATTCGATTCCCACTGTGAGAGCGATCTTTAGATCTCCCCCCAAAGACACCAAGTACTGGTTCTACCCAGGAAACGAACTCAAGACCGTTTCAAGCCTTAGGCTTTCGATGCAAATGAGCTAAAATAAAAAGGTTTAAACTAAGTTAAAACTAGAGCTTTGTCACTAACGTGACGTATACCCCCACATGCTGCATTGACACAGAATATTTTGCATGCTGTCTCACAAAACAAGAGAAGCTAATTTATGGCAATTTTTAAGAATTATTATGCCATAATCATTTATGGCCATTTTGACCTTTAAACTCTTGAATTCTTTGGCATGATACGCCATCCAATGCCTGTGAACAAAATTAATGTGGAGAGTAATATTAAAATCTCACAATGAATGACATAGTTATGGCCCAGACAAGCTTATTTATGGCCATTTTTTACCTTTGAACTCAAAGTGTGACCTTGACCTTTGAGATATCGACGTAATTTTATCACGCAACACACCGTCCAATGATGGTGAGCACATGTGCCAAATGATTTCAAAGTCTCACAATGAACAACATAGTTATGGCCCGGACAAGCTCGACTATGGCCATTTTTTACCTTTGACCTCAACGTGTGACCTTGACCTTTGAGATATTGACGTAATTCTTTCGCGCGACACACCGTCCAATGATGGTGAACAAATGTGCCAATTGATTTCAAAGCCTCACAATGAACAACATAGCTATGGCCCGGACAAGCTCATTTATGGACATTTTTAACCTTTGACATCAAAGTGTGACCTTGACCTTGGAGATATTGACGTAATTCTTTCGCGCAACACACTGTCCAATGATGGTGAACAAATGTGCCAAATGATTTTAAAATCCCTTGATGAACCACATAGTTATGGCCCGGACAAGCTCATTTATGGCCATTTTTGACCTTTGACCTCAAAGTGTGACCTTGACCTTGGAGATATTGACGTAATTCTTTCGCGCGACACACTGTCCAATGATGGTGAACATATGTGCCAAATGATTTCAAAATCCCTTGATGAACGACATAGTTATGGCCCGGACAAGCTCATTTATGGCCATTTTTGACCTTTGACCTCAAAGTGTGACCTTGACCTTGGAGATATTGACGTAATTCTTTCGCGCGACACACCGTCCAATGATGGTGAACAAATGTGCCAAATGATTTTAAAATCTCACAATGAACAACATAGTTATGGCCTGGACAAGCATTTGACCTTTGAACTCAAAGTGTGACCTTGACCTTGGAGATATCGACGTATCTTTTTCGCGCGACACACGTTCCAATGATGGTGAACAAATGTACCAAGTCATTTTAAAATCTAACGATAAATGACATAGTTATGGTCCGGACAAACTTTTGGTTTAAAACGCACTAAGTGACCCCGTGACCTAGTTTTTGACCCGGCATGACCCATATTCAAACTTGACCTAGACATCATCCAGATACAACTTCTGACAAAGTTTGGTGAAGATCGGATAATTTTCGGGACAGACAGACAGACAGACTGACCGACAAAGTGACTCCTATATAGCTGCCATTACCAATATATAACTATATATATATATAACTATAAATATAACTAGAGCCTTACCTGGGATAGCCATGGACATGCGTACAGCCACCCTGACGGGCATGTCTGGCGATGTTTTTGGGTGGAAGTATTCGGCAGTCATCATGTTCAGATTGGTGACCACCACACACAGCTCTTTGCCAAATCTGTCATAGACCTGCAAAATGCATGAGAGCGTTGCTTTGTGAATAGGGGGTTTAATGCATGTGCGTAAAGTGTCGTCCCAGATTAGCCTATGCAGTTCGCACAGGCTAATCTGGGACGACACTTTCTGCTTTCATGGTATGTTTTGTTTCAAAGAAGTCTCCTCTTTGCGCAAATCCAGTTTAGGCAGAAAGTGTCGTCCCTGATAAGCCTGTGCGGACCCCCTTTTTTAACCCCCTTTTCACGGAGTGTGACTCATAATTAATGAACCTCTGCTATCGTAATACCAAAAAGACTTTTTTCTCCATATTTGTGTAGCGGCCTTGGTCCCCTCATTTTGTGAAAAAATGAGTTTAATTTATTTCGAAACCGTGAAAAAATAAATCGCAAACTATTCAAAATTGTGAACAAATGAGTCACAAACTTTTTTTAATTGAGAAAATTTGAGTTGCAAACTTCTTTAAATTGTGAAAATGTTAGTTGCCAACTTCTCAAATTTGTGAAAAATGGCCATTCTCTAAGAAGGAAAAAAAGCTATGCAAAAGTCTCATGCTTAATAAATGATGTTCCATTTTTGTTGTTGCCGAGTACAAGTTTTAAGTCTACCCTGAAATTGATTATTCAAACAATATTAGTTGTTTGATGCTTTCCTGTGGTTCAAAAGGAAAAATCAGTAATTTAATATTGTTTTTGAACATTGAAAAATTACAGCAGTATTTATAAATGACTAAATATATCTATCTAAAGACTTAATTGCCCGCTAGGCTGATAACAATAAGTGAATATTTTATTTTGAAGGTCGCCGTGGCGTTGTGAATATGGTGTCCGCCTAACGGCAGGGAGGTCACGGGTTCGATCCCCACTGTGGGAGCATTCTTTAGTCTCCCCCATAAAAAAACAAATACTGGTTCTAGTCCCAGGAAACGGACTCGAGAGCGTTTCAAATAAGTCTTAGTTTTTCGATGCAATCAAGCTAAAATAAATAGGTTTTAACAAAACTTATAAGTGAATATTGTGAATATTATTTCTACAACAGAATTGCAAATTTTCATCATACCTCTTTGAAGGTTATATCAGGATTTCCGTCTGCTTTTGCTGCCATGGCGTCCCCAAACCAGCGGAAGATTTTCTTTCCTGGGTTCCAGCCATAGCCCTGCAGGAGGTTGGGTAGCAGGGACATCAACCCACAGGAATGGTCTGAAAATACAGGGGACAGGTTTAGTCTAGTGATTTGGACAAAATGTGTGGTGTGTTAAATATTTCTGACAAAATTTGTGGTGTGTTTAATGATTCTGACAAAATTTGGTAGTTTGTCTAGTGATTCTGACAAAATTGGTGATTAGTCTAAAGATTCTGACAAAATTGGTGGTTTGTCTAATGACCCTGACAAAATTGGTTGTTTGTCTATTGATTATGACAAAATATGTGGTAAGTCAATGATTCTGACAAAATTGGTGGTTTGACTAGTGATTCTGACAAAATTGGTGGTTAGTCTAGTGATTCTGACAAAATTGGTGGTAAGTCTAGTGATTCTGACAAAATATGTGGTAAATCTAGTGATTCTGACAAAATTGGCTAAAGCTGAAAATTCTTCCTAAACAATTATCTATTTGGTTGTGGTATGTGGATACAATAAGAAATTAAGAAGAGCAAAAGCCAGGTTTATTGGATGACAAACTAACTCTTTTGTTTTCATAAGCCTGGTATTTAACTACTCTTGAGTATACCCATCATGTTTCAATTCTTAAAAGAATTCTTTATTAGGCTATTAAACAAGAGCACCGCATAGTGGGTGCCAACACTTGGCTGTGGGTGCTTGGATTTTATTTTTTTGACCTTTGACCTTGAAGGTCATAATTGACCTTGACCTTTTCACCAATCAAAATGTGCAGGTCGATGAGATACGCATGAAACACCCCCACCCCCCAAAAAAAAAACAACAACTTTTGACCTTGAAGGATTACTTTGACCTTGACCTTTCACCACTCAAAATGTGCAGCCAGCGTTTTTTTTCCTTCTTTGAACGGGTCCGGTAAATGGCCCTGTTCCCAATCGGGACCGGACCTGGTCCCAAAATCGCCGACGGACCCTTCCCAATTTAGAAAACGGTCTTTTCCCAAATAGTTTATATATAAACGGCCTCGTATCGTATCTTTTTTGTCTCAAAACGACTCCAGAAGTTAGTAAAACAAGTATGAAAAGGAAACGGTTGTTGTTGTAGTTGTTGTTGTTCATTTAGAATGAGGCCGACACAACTTCCGATAGGTGGAGCCACCTAGTTACCAAGTTGACTGTTCCCCGGCCGGCATACATAATGCGGCATTATTGAATGCTGGCGGGGAAACAGTCAACCAAATAAGGCAATAGTAGTAAAATTGACCTTGTTTTGTACGCTTCGATAACAATGTTTCACATGTTCGTGACAGTTGTTTATTGAACGTTCTCGTTAAATACAGATTCAATATACAAAATAAAACCCTTATCCGAAAAGAATGATAGATATTTCGAAATGCCGACTTTGACAAAATATTTTCCCGGGTTTTGGTTTTATTCGTAGCGACGTCTTTACGTAGTAAACAAACCCAAATATGGAAATCCGAAATCTCGTTTTACTCTTCAAATACTCGCGGCGAAGTTAAATAGTCAACTACTTCCGACGATTTTGCACACTCGCATCGTGGTTTTTATATAAATAGCCAGAAAATGAGTCACAATTCAAAATACTACTTGAAGAAAGTGAACAAAACGAAATCAGCCAAGCATAAAAGTCTTGTAATAAGCACGTCACCCTTTGACACAATGTTTTCCACCTAAATTTCTGTTTTCCATTATAACAATGGTCATCTGCTGGTCCTTTTAATTTAGACAAGTTATCTCAAATTGCCACACAAAGTAATTGTTTAATTGGGCTTTATGCCATTTTAAACAATTTTCAGTCATATTGCGGCAATACCCATTAATTCTATCTGGAAAACCAGTTCTTATTTTATTTTAAATAAACTGGTATTTGTTATACAGACTTATGATCTACCCTATCCCAGAATGCCATTGATAGTGTATAAAAGCATTGTTTACTACATAAAATAGATTCCAGTTGATGTATTTGTATGATTTTTGATATTTCCCAATTTGATGGATTTAAGACGCGAAAATTCCCAATTTGAAGGATTTCGCGACTCAAACATTCCCTAATTTCTAGGGGACAGGACCTGTTCCCAAACAGGTGAAAAAAAACGCTGGCTCCATGAGATACAAATGCATGCCAAATATCAAGTTGCTATCTTCAATATTGCAAAAGTTATGGCCAATGTTAAAGTTTTCGAACGACTACGACGCAGACAGCGGAAGACGAGAGGGCTATGACAATACCTCGGGTTTTCTTCGAAAACAGCCGAGCTAAAAATGAAAAATTATAAATCAAACATGATTTCCAAGTACATATAGAATATTATGCTACTATGGTGTTCTGAGACCTTGTTTGAGTCGAGTTGGGCAGACAAGAGGCGCAGTCTCGAGAGCGATGCTACTGTAGACGACCAACAAGAATGACACACAATCTCATAACATCACACTTATGTTATTTTTCCTTTATTATCCTCTTTTCCTGTATATTCATCCACTTAACACATTAAGAGATGATATATTATAAATGAACACAATTCAAACAAGAATGACGCCTTTTTCTTGAAGTTTAATGTGTTTCCTTATAAATTAAAGTCAGCAGATGCATACATAATAATTTTGTGTAGTTACACGAAAATTTTAGGATGGTACTCTAGCAACCATGAATTTTTCAGATCTTTCCTATCAATCTATATATATTACTTTTCAAGATATTATTCCTTAAAAAAAATCACTATTTAATGTAAAGGAAACAAAGTATTTTGGGGAAAATGATAAGACAAAGAGCTTGCACTGTAATGTTTTAGTCAATAAAACAAGATGGGTGTGTGAAACACTATGTCCCCCATATAATTGACATTTGACCTTGAAGAATGACCTTGACCTTTCACCACTCAAAATGTGCAGCTCCATGAGATACACATGCAAATATCAAGTTGCTATCTTCAACATTGCAAAAGTTATGGCCAATGTTAAAGTTTGACGCAAACAAACAAACCAACAAACAGACAGGGCAAAAACAATATGTCCCCCAGTATAGACGGGGGGACATAAAAAGTAGTCTGCATGATACAGAAACAGAAGACCTTAGATGTGAAAAGTGATTTTTGTATTTGAATTTTAAATACAGTGTGTATTGGTGGCAGAAAATTTATATATAAGGTATATAATTATTATAGATATGAGAATCTCGCTGTGAAAACAGGGTTAAATGCATGGGATTAAGTGTTGTCTCAGTGGCACAGGCTTATCAGGGACAACACTTTCCGCCTAAACTGGATTGTTGCTAAGAAGAGACTTTCTTTCAAGAAAAAATATAAAAAAATCAAAGAGGAAAGTGGCGTCCCTGATTAGCCCGTGCGAACTGCACAGGCTAATCTGGGAGGACACTTTATGCACATGCATTAAACCCCCTTTTCACAGAGTGAAGTTCATATATATATAAACAATGAGAGAGACCTTACCCAGAAATATCTTGGAGAGGTCTTGACTGAGGAAATCTTCGATCTCATGTGAGTTGTAGCCCACCGCCAGCAGGGAGGCTGTCATGGCCCCTGCACTGGCGCCGGCGTAGCGCTTCACTTTTTTGTATACACCTAGCTCCTCCAACACCTGCAGGGGAGAGTATACCAGAAATAAAATACCAGAAAGAAATGGAGCCTCGCTTTGGGAAAAAAAGGTTTAATGCATGTGCGTGAAGTGTCATCCCAGATAAGACTGCGCATTTTCGCTAAGAAGAGACTTCCTTTTTGGGAAAAATACAATTGAGGCAGAAAAAGTTGTCCTGATTAGCCTGTGTGGACTGCACAGGCTAATCTGGGGTGACACTTTACGCAAATGCATTAAGCCCCGTTTCCACAGAGCAAGGCTCAAATTATAGTATGACTCAGTCAAGTCCAAGGGAGAATTTCATGTCGTCCCCCTTTGTCTGCACTAAAGCAAGCAAAGAGCTTTAGCTACTTGTATACGCATATAGACACAGTCAAAATGAAACAAGGAATTCTGGGCCCGTATTCACCAACTAATTCTTAGACTTAATTCTTTTAAGTATGAAAATAAAGAAAATTCTTAAAACTGTTATGTTCCATAATTACTTGAAAGTTACATCTAGAATGACAGTTAACATCTATAATTACATCATTATTGATTAAGAATAGTTTGTTAATGACATAAGCACCATTTCCAGCCTGTATATATTCAAACTCTGAAGTAAGATTTCATGTGTCTAAGTCTATTCCTTATTCTTAAGTGTAAGAATTGGTTGGTGAATACGGGTCCGGATATGACTGATTCAAGGCCAGCTGAATTTCAGTCATGGCTCCAGCACTTAAGCCTGCAAAGTGCCTGCTAAGAAAATTACATATTAATAATAATAATAAAAAAAATCCCTAAAAAGTGATTGGACCAGAACACCCTGACAAAGAACAAAATGTTGACACTATAGGGATGCTGCATATCAAGTTTCGTCAAATTGGATCATAAGTGTTTGAGAGCTCGCGCAGAAACAAAATGTATGATGAATTACAAGAGGGAAAGACAAATAGACCATCAAAACTCAATTCAATAAAAATTAGAATTGACGGACGAAAAAAGCAGCAACTATATGCTTACCCCTTTTGAAGAGCATAAAAAAAGTTGGACTGAGGAATCCAAATCTGTTTGAATATCAATTTTAAATAAATCAAGGGTCATAACTCTGCAATGCTTTTCTATTTAGGTCGATCACATACCTCAATCTCCATGTCAACCATTCCTAGAGCAATTCAGCTGGATATAGAATTTGGTCGACTAATTATGATTATCATCATAGACATTTTCATGCACTATGCTGAACCTTGTTTGGGTAGAAATGGTAAAACAGACTATTGTCCATATTTCAAGTAAATCAAGACTATTGCAAAGCAATAATGTCCCCTACCGGATCCACCATTTTTTTTATTTGTTGCCATAGCAACCATAATTTTTGACGTAGGAACAAAATTAAATGACGTGCATAATCTCCATATTGCCATCTGTCCATTTTTGAAGTTTCATGAAAAAATAAGAAGAACTTTTAAAGTTATCTCAGGATCCAGAAAAGTGTGACAGACAGACTGACAGACTGATGGACAGAGCGTAAACCATAAGTCCCCTCCGGTGAAACCGGTAGGGGACAATAACAACATGCTATCTGCAATGAGAGCCACAAAAACTACCACCATGGATAATGATTTTGACACTGGTTTGAGGTTTACATGTCAATATAACACTATAACATAAATATAGTTAACTCAATATACCATTCACCAATATATACATTAAAGCAATGTAACAACCAGTAAAATACCATTATAAGCAATAAAATGCCATTTCTTTTTGTTCTGAATCACTGCACACACGAAATATATTATTTATGCTATATCATAAAACAAGTTATGTTCATGTAATAAATGTAATAACACCATGCAGTTTGCAAGTAATATTCCTCGAATAACACCAGTTCATGACATAATTGACATGATTTTCAAATTACAAATGATGACAAATTTGGTACAGTTCCAGAGCCCATCATCAGTGAAGAAGACGAAATCTTAGTTATAGCCAATAGTTATTTCCAAAACAAAAACGTACAATTCTGAAAAGATAATGCGGATTTGATTCTACAGAAGAAGAGCAAAATTTTCATTGATTACCTACCGAATAAAAATGCAAAAAGATATCAACATCCTGATTGCCTTGCTAGCTATGATTTTGGCAGTTTGTAGATTACTGGTTAATTGACAACTCTTTGTCATTATCAATCTTGGCTTTGACAAAAACTTGTACTAATACCCCTATGGTTTGAATCCTACACATCCAAACTATTGTTTATTGGCTAATAAATAATGATATATTGAAAACAAGAAATGTGTCCACAGGACACGGATGCCCCCAACTGTAACTTTGTCACTACATAAAAGTATAACTGTGTAAATGTTTTTGAGAAATACAGCGCCTACATTTTATTAAACTATTAGTTTGCTGCATAACAGGTGTTCAATATTTACATTTTGTTGTTTGTTACATATGTCATCTGCTGCAGTTTGTAGATTATTTTTTCGCTGTTAACAATAACTATCGTGTTTTCTATATATCACCCTCTCTATTTTTTCATATTTTTTACATTTTCAGAATTTTCATACTGCTTTGGAGTAGAGAGCAGGCACCATGCTGAATGTTTAAAATGCACTAACTGACCCAGTGACCTAGTTTTTGGCCCACATGGCCATGTTCAAACTTGGCCAAGAGATTGTCAAGATACAACTTGTGACCAAGTTTGGTGAAAATCGGATGAAAAGAACTTGCATTAGAGAGGCGGTCATCATGCTTAATGTTTAAAACGCACTAAGTGAACCTGTGACATAGTTTTTGACCCGGCATGACCCATGGGCATGACCCACATTTAAAATTAGATAGCATTTAGACAAAACTTCCGACCAAATTTGGTGAAGATCGGATGAAAACTACTTCAATTAGAGAGCGGAAACCATGCTAAATCCTTAAAATGCACTAAGTGACCCCCTGACTTTGTTTTTGATCTGGCATGACCCATATTCGAACTTGGCCTAGATTTTGTCTAGATACAACTTCTGAGTAAGTTTGTTGAAGATCGAATGAAAACTATATGAATTAGAGAGCGGACACGAAGAGTGTGACGGACACACCATGCTAAATCCTTAAAATGCACTAAGTGAACCCGTGACATAGTTTTTGACCTGACATGACCCATATTCGAACTTGACCTAGACACAACTTCTGACCAAATTTGGTGGAGACCGGATGAAAACTACTTCAATTAGAGAGCGGACACCATGCTAAATCCTTAAAATGCACTAAGTGACCCCATGACCTAGTTTTTGACCCGGCATGACCCATATTCGAACTTGACCTAGATATTGTCTGGATACAACTTCTGACCAAGTTTGGTAAAGATCGAATGAAAACTATTTGAATTAGAGAGC
>VMBQ01003244.1:78576-94299 GCA_007657795.1 Dreissena rostriformis
TATATATATGTGGAGCATTTAGCTGCAAGTTTGTATCTGTCACACTTCCGTCACACTACACTTTTTTTTTCAGTTTCACATAGCGCCTTCAATATTTTACCGATCTCTTACATATTTGGCATGAAGGTACCTTGCATGGACCTCTACCTTTTGATGAGGTTTCAGGTTACTGGGGTCAAGGACACCCAGGCTAATCATAGATTTTTTCAAGGTCACATTTTTTTATTATTTTTTTTTGTTCACATAATTAATCCATATATCGACAAAGCATCATCGGGGAGCATCCATCAGTTTTACTGATATCCTTGTTCATTCTATAGCCTCAAATGATAAATTAAAAACTGATAGAGCACAGAGCACTAACCTGTTATTCTCTATGAATCTGGGATGGTCATGACTTTTTTGTATGAAATCTGTTTTTGTCATGACATTTTCTTATGATTCTGGGGATGGTAACGATATTTTCTTATAAATTTGGGCGTGCTCATGACGTTTTCGCATGAATCTGCAGTTGTCATGACATTTTCTGGGGTGGTAATGAACATATTCCTATGGATCTAGGGTGGTTATGGAAATAAACTTAAACGGTACTGGCCTTCCCAGTACACGGACTCGAGAGCATTTCGAATAAGCCTAAGGCTTTCCATGCAATCAAGCTGCAATCAAGCTAAAATAAATAGGTTTAAAGGTTTAAACTAAATAAACTTATGAGTTGGTAATGGTCATGAACATTTTTATGAATACATGGTGTTGATTAAACATGTGAAAATTACAACAAAGTTTGTGTGAGGACCATCCATCTCAGGTGGTCATGAATATCTGTTTGCATGATCATGAGCGAGTGATAAACATTAAATAAAACAGTAATGACATTATGTTTGAAAATTTATGAACATAATATGATAAAAACAAAAAAACTCTAAAAAAAACATGGACATGAACTTTATGTATGACCGTCTCTCAAAAATGTTACAATTATGAACATGAAAAATAAATCAATTTACGATTTTTCAAAGGTCAAACATTATAAGGAACTAAACATTTACAACAGCAATGACAACAGTTAGCACACACAACAGTATAGGACAAGTATTTTTAAAATGGAAAAAAAGTAACAAACAGAAAATTAAACTAAGTAACCAAAGAATCATGGCCATGCCAGGAAATCATGTTTTTTAACACTCTACTAAGTAATTTAGTTTATTTAAATAATTGTGAAGGAAAGCAGCCAATAAACACAAAATTTCAGAACAATTCCTCCATCTTAACTAAAGATATTGAGTGAAAAGAGGTTTTACTAATTTTATTAACAGTGACCTTGATCCCACTGGCCTCAGATGGAATCCCACGCATTTCCTTTATATCAACTACTAACACAACATTTCAGAACAATATCAAACACAAGAGCTCTGCAGTCGGAGACACATGCCCCCCCCCCCCCCAAAAGGGCCCTAANAGGGCCTTAACACAGGATATTTTGCAACAAAACTGACCATAAGAGTTAATCTTATCATAGTATGACTAAGCCACTTAAATAAAACAAATGTCACAGTGTCATTGACCTTTGAACTAGTGACAAAAATTTAAATAGGGGTCATCTACTTCCAAGGCCAATGCACATGTGAAGTATCAAGCCAATCGGTAAATTTGTTGACGAGTTATTGAATGGAAACGATTTTTACACTTATTGTGACAGTGACCTTGACTTTTGATCTAGTGACCCCTATTTCAATAGCGGTTGTATACTGTCCAAGGCCAATGAACATGGGAAGTATCAAGCTAATCAGTCAATTTGTTGACGAGTTATTGATAGGAAACAATTTACACACTTATTGTGACAGTGACCTTGACCTTTGACCTAGTGACCCCAATTTCAATAGGGGTCATCTACTGGCAAAGGCCAATGCACATGGGAAGTATCACGCCAATGTTCAATCCATTCACAAGTTATTAATCAGAAAAGAACTGGTCTACCAACCAACAGACTGACCAAGCAATAGACAGACTGACCGACATTCAGCAAAACAATATACCCCCTCTCCTTCAAAGAGGGGCATAAAAAACCTGAATTATTAAGTGGAAACCATTAACATATTTTTAAAAACAGTGACTTTGACCTTGATCAAATTGGTCCCAAATTTAATCACAGGCAAGGTCTGTGTGTAAGCTATTAATGTTCACACTTTCTGCAAGACACCTCCATCAAAACTTATTGAGCTGAAACCTTTTTTACTATTTTCAAAAACAGTGACCTTTACCTATACCTTATTTGCCCCACAGGCCATCCAAAGTAAGATTTGCATGTTATAGCTTACACAAAATCTATTAAATAACAGTGACCTTGACATATACCTGAAGTCCCAAATAAAATACCAAGCTATGCCTCCATGCAAGCTTGCATTTTAAAAGTTAAACCAAAACTTTGTTAACTAAAGTAAGTGACCATAAAGACCCTCTTTGCTAGTTCTTCTTAGCATTAGTGACATTGACCTTGACCTTACTGACCCTTACTGCAAAGGTATCAATGCAAACTTGCTAATCAAGTTTCATCCAAACTAATCAATGTGAACTTAAGTTATCAATTTACTTTCAATTGGGTAAAAGTATTATTGCTTGATTTATAACTTTAGAATATTTATTGCTAAAACTTACATAAAACAGAAAATACTAAACATAAAGATGTAAAAAAATGGATGTTTCAACTTCAAACTCTTTATTTTCTCACTTAACGCCTCTATTTCAAAACATCTGAAAATCAAACCATCAATGGGGGGTGGGGGAGTTTTTGTACTTGATTTGGGGAAAAAACTTTTCACAACTGGAAATATGACCAAATAATGACTATAAATTCAGCACAAAAGCCCAGTTTATATTGTGTGTATTTTTGTTTATATTGTGTGCACATTTGTTGATCTTACCTGCAGACTATACTAGTCAATATCCATGCAACATATTCATAAGAGAAATCCATTAAAAATGCACACTTTAAGTTAAGCTTCAAATCACGAAATAAACTCAGGAAGGTATTACACCCAGTGAGGTAATATAATCTAGTGCTGCATATCACCTTCATACCATTGGGCAGTAAGTCTAAAACATGAAAACACAAACACTAAATTTTACTTTATTCAAACTACACGGATTACTAAGTCATCATAATTATAAAGGGTTATACTCAATTAAAGATTTATCTCCCCCATTAAAAAAATTATGGATCATGGTGTCTGAAAAATCAAAATTTAAAGAAGTCTTATAAATAGCAAACACAAATCGGTGGTCTAAGTAGACCTGTAACAAACCATCACACTGCTGTTGTATATTTAGGACATATATGAAGTCACTATTCATATTGACCACAATTGAAAGACATTTCTTGCTGTGGCTCAATTCTTATCGGGCTACACATATCTGCCGTAATTTAGATACATGTACCTGTTATACCAGTTATATTTGGTTGCTTGTGGAAGACGGGAAGCGTTTTGTATCATTTTTTCTAGCAGCTATTTGGAAGTGTACTGGGAAGTTTTAAAATGGAGGAAATATAACTACTAACTGTACCTCTGGGTTATACATCTAGAAATTGCAACAAAAAAGTAAGTTTTAAAATGGAGGAAATATAACTACTAACTGTACCTCTGGGTTTTACATCTAGAAATTGCAACAAAAAAGTAAAACCGAATACAACAACCACATAGATTACCAACAGATAAAGTTAAAGAAGTTGAATATAAAAATAAAATAGATAATGTATGAAATAACCAAAATACTGTGAAAACAACATTATATATCTGACACTAATGTTCAAGGATTTTTACCTCTGCACTTCATCCATAAAAAATATTGTTTCTAATCGTAACTATCAGCGGGGACGCATAGTATTTTAATCATGAAAATACTTTTTTTAAATGAAAAAAAAAAACGAGGCAAAATGTTGCCCGCCCTTTCTTATTTCTGTTGTACTTGTACCATGTGTTCTCGGATTCATAACTTAGTGCAGCATATAGCGTGCATGTAAACAGATACAAAGTTTGAAGAATTATGCCCCCTCCCCCGCAAAAAAAAAGTATTTGTTAATCTGCAATCATTTTGGGCAAGTTCTGTGTGCACACAAAGATGAGACTGCCAAATTATAAAATTAGTAATGGAACATAATATTGCAAGATTCTGGTCATTAAAAATCAGCCATCAATAAAAAATACTTGTTATTTTACTCTTTGCTGGAAGTCAGATGTTTTAAATAAGCGATAAAAAATAATCAATTAATTTAAGATCCAACAAATTTGCGCGATTTTAGCAATCCATGAAATTTCATGTCAATGAAATTTAATATAATTTTACACACATTTAGTGACCACTACCTAATCTATATATTTTATGTAAAAGATAATATTTAATATATAATTGAATATTGTAATAAAAAGGATAGAGATGTTACTAGCTTACTGCAGCAGTTAAATGCTAGAGCTGGTACATTATACAAAATACATTACCCGAGTCCAACGCTTCGATGAAAAAGACTATACTTTTAATATTGCAATAGATGATAAAAATCTATATGTTACATTATGCAAAAAAATTAAATGATTCCAAAGATCGAGGGAACAAGGGCTGCATGTATATATTTAATTTATCAATTTAATTTTAATTAAATGATACAATAATTAAAAGTTCTAATTGGTTTTGTTTAAATTATTAGCTCTTTAGCAATAGTTAATGCACAAAATTCATGCAAATTAATGCATTGTATTACAATATTAGTTAATTTCAAGTTCCAGAATGATCCAGTTGTTTGTTTTATCTTATTTCTGTAACCATAGCAACCACCATTTTTTGTCTCACAAAATACCTAAAATATTGTGTGTTTTCCCCATATGGCTCTCTATCCATATACCAAGTTTCATCAATCCAGCGTAAGTACTTTTTGAGTTATGGCAGGATCAAGATTCCCAGAAGACCCACAGATGCTCAGACCCACAGATGGACAGTGGAGTAATTAACCTATAGTCTAGTCCGGTTAAACCGGTTGGGCACAAATAAAATAAAGAATAAAATGATGCTTCTATTCTAAAAGTATGCTATCAAGCAGTACTTACTTACTACTTACTTATGCTATCAAGCAGTCATTAATCTGAGATTAATAAGATTCAAGCATCAACAAACCAAAATAAAATTTAATAAAGAGTAATAACTTAGAGATTAATTGTTAAAGTAACAGTCAGCTTGGCACTGTTACCACCTTTCCATAACCAATCCAGAAGGAGTTCTTGATTTTTGTTAAAATATGTCAATTTGTTGTCAAAAAAATTGAAAGGGAAGCCCAGTGTAAAAGACTTACCTGTCTTTGTAAAATGTTTAGGTGGAAAAAGTTACAATTCACAACAAATAACCAAACTTGTAAAAGTGAACTTAGGTTCACCTCGATTATCAAAAACAAGCCATTGTTGCAACTTTTTACATTAACTGATTTAGTAAAGAGAAACTAGCTTATCAAAGCACTTAAACCAAGTCAGCACACTGAGGCCATAGCAAGAAGCACACCTTGTTTTTTTCTTCGAAAATTTAAGCTTAAAACAGGGAAATACACATCAAAATCCCTTCTGCTTTTGATTAATAATATGAAAGAAGGTTGTTACATTTCGGCATGGTATTTGTGTCGTGTTCTGACAAAACTGGGCATAATGCATGTGCGAAAAGTGTCTAATCAGGGACCACACTTTCCGCTTTTATGACATTTTACATTTAAATGAAGTCTCTTCTTAGCAAAAATCCAATTTAGGCGGAAAATGTCGTCCCTGATTAGCCTGTGCAAACTGCACAGGCTAATCTGGGACGATACTTTACGCACATGCATTATGCCCAGTTTTCTCAGAACATGACACATTTACACATAAAGCAAAAGAATTTGCAAATCAAAGTCCCTTCATTTTGCACGATTGGTTTGACAGGCTGTGAACTGTTCTTTCTACACTGATAAGCACTGCCAGATTAAGCACTTGGAGGCCCATAGGCAGTGAAACTTTTGGGGCACAAGCTCCAAGCTCCTAGTCGGCCTAGTTCCTACCAGAACGCCAGTGCCTAGTCGATTTCACTCGTTTAAATTAGCAAATCAATACGGTTTTGCAAATAATAAACGCTTGTCACTTGGTAAGACACCGTCAAGCCTTTAATCGGAACATGACTTTGATATAAAATAATTAGACTAGTCTAGTCATTAGATTAGGCTTTGTAAGTAAGTAAAAAAAAATCTTTGTCACGGTCTCATGGGGCCCCTAAAAAGCGCAGGGCCCATAAGCAGTTGCCTAATTTGCCTAATGGGTAATCCGGGACTGCTGATAAGCACAGCCTACCTCATCATGACTCAGAACTGAACTCAAAAGTGGTCTTGATCGAGGCCCCGCCTTGTTCATATCCAGCAGGACCAAATCATCACAATCGCAGTCTGAAACAATAGAAAATCACTGAGTTAAATCATTCTCATTTCACCTCTAAATTAAGACTTTAATACCCCGGTACATTTTACTGTGTGTTGGATGAAGACAACTCCAACCAGTTGGCGATGGACAGTCCATTTTAATTATTTTACTCCAAATTATGTCTAGTTAAAAATAGTTAAAACATTATTATTTCTTATTCAATCGGCAAATGATATGTATATCGATTCATAAAAAAATAGCAAATTGAAAACAATTTAAACAAAATTAAAGATAACAAGGGACAAAATTGTCACAAAACCAGGTTTTCAATTTCAAACAGCTTCTCTGCTGACTTTGAACTCAAAGTGTGACCTTGACCTTGGAGATATCGACGTAATTATTTCGGGCGACACACCGTCCAATGATGGTGAACAAATGTGCTAAATGATTTTAAAATATGACAATAAATGACATAGTTATGGCCCGGACAAGCTCATTTATGGCCATTTTTGACCTTTGAACTCAAAGTGTGACCTTGACCTTGGAGATATCGACGTAATTATTTCGCGCGACACACCGTCCAATGATGGTGAACAAATGTGCTAAATGATTTTAAAATATGACAATAAATGACATAGTTATGGCCCGGACAAGCTCATTTATGGCCATTTTTGACCTTTGAACTCAAAGTGTGACCTTGACCTTGGAGATATCGACGTAATTATTTCGCGCGACACACCGTCCAATGATGGTGAACAAATGTGCCAAATGATTTTAAAATCTGACAATGAACGACATAGTTATGGCCCGGACAAGCTTGTTCCGCCCGCCCGCCAGCCAGCCAGCCCGCCCGCATTCGCCAATCTAATAACCAGTTTTTTCCTTCGGAAAACCTGGTTAAAAACTAGGTTCATAACTTTCTTTGACTTCAACATACACCTATAGCATCAAATAACCAAATATGCAAATTAATATTACAATGTACCTTCTTCCATAAACACTTACCAAAGAGTAATTATATTACAAAGTTAAAAGTGCATCAATTACGCAAACACACAAAATAGCTTAAATAAAAATGCCTATTAAAATTCAGCGGAGAAAAATCTAAATATATATACATGTTATGTGTATATCATGCCATGACAGTTCTACAGAGCAGATTATAACTTATATACTGCTTTTCTAGTTCAGAATAAAAGTTGCTAAAATGCTTTATGTGTAACTTTCTTGTGACTCCATAACATAATTATTGTACCAATGAATCTAAAACTAGCAAAAAACTGTATGTACCAGCAAGCATGAAAGCTTATAATAAATATGAAAGCAGCTACACAACACGGAAAATAAATAGTTAATAATGAATCATGCTACTTATTAAAAGAGGGCGTAATCACATGATGATCTAAAGGAAGTCAAGATGGCGACGTCCATGCAGATACAGGTATTTTTCGTTGTTTTATACCCTTTATTGCTTTAATTAATGTTTTAAATGCCGCTCACTTTCCAGCCATATCAGCAAGAAAGTGATTAGCGTTTTTTTTTTATTAATATTCATTCTATATCTTAACTTAACTCGCTACGAAATTTCTTAGCGAGGTCACAAAATTGCAGCTCCCGCTTAGAAAATTTGTAGCGAGTAAAGTCGAGATATAAAGCTAATATTAAGACGAAATAAACGCCAATAACTTTCTTACTGAAATGGCTGGAAAGTGAGCAGCATTTAAAAACTTAAAAAAAGTAATTTAGGGTATGAAACGGCAAAAAATACCTGTTTTGGCACGGACATTGCCATCTTGATCGTCACGTGATTAAAAATTGTAAACCCCGCGGATTAAGCAGACTAAGAAAACAGGTGGCAAGGGCCTTGGAAAATTGTTAATGTTTATGTGCTGAGGAAAGTGTATTAGTTACCTGGTAAAGCTGTAATGTCTAAAGACCTGAGCTCGATGACTAGATCAAAAATAATAGTATAAACACTAATATCCAAGGCAAGATTCAATCATAACAAATGGTTCACAGAAAAGTATAAGGCTTGTCATTAAAAACTGAGTTTAATTCATGCAAGTATAAAGTCTCGTTGTTGATTTGATGATTCTGAACAGTCTGAACAATATGTAACATGACAACAAAGACCAGCGTTGAATCACATGCATGCACAAATTCCCATTCTTCCCACTGATACACCTTATATTTTCCCATTTTTCCCACTGATACATATATTTTCCCATTCTTCCCACTAATACACCTTATGTTTTCCCATTTTTCCCACCGATACACCAAATAATTTCCCCAAACAGATGCAGCTTATGTTAGGTTGTCAAACAGTAATCTAGCTAAGCAGCAATTGATAGTGATTTTTATTTTTATGTTCATCCATTACACTAGATATTTTGTTATTCTTATTTAAATTCCTATTTAAATGATTCCAATGTAAAAACTACTGAACGAACGATGGACAAAGGTGATCACAAAAGCTCACCACGTTGTGCTCAGCAGAGTTAAAAATAAACAACTATCTGACTGCAACATTTCTGAGGATTTTTTTTAATACAAAGAATATTCACATGGAAATGCTCCTAGAATTATTTTTATAGAATTTTCTGCACATGAGTCTAAATGAAAACAAAGATTAATTTAACATGAAAGTCATTGATTTTCTTGCAACCACAGAACAAATTCATATTGTAAACACTACAGAAACATGCAGGCAAATGTATTTCCCATTTGATAAGCAAATATAAATTCCAATCATATATATAGGATCTGACATGAGTTGTCATATCGTACCATATTTTATTAAACGAGTTCAGGAATTTTGTTAGTAAGCGAGCCTTTGGCCTTTTCCTGGACGAGTTTAATAAAATATGGTATGATATGACAAAGAGTGTTAGATCTTTTATATCACATGCTTTTAAACTAAATAAAATACATCTTAATTGACCAAACAAATGCTGATAGATCTAAAAGTTGTTTACTATCGTGACGTCATTTCATGTTGACGACGTCATTTCACCAAAATAAAGCCATGCTATTGGTTAGTTATTGATTCTGTAGCCAATGAAAACGCTTAAAAATGTTGTATTACACATGTGTAATATAAACAAATACGTAATGTCTGTATTACATTGAAAACAAGGTATAGCAAGTGATAAAAGAATATAAATAATTTGTATATCAATACTGTTTATCTGCCAATTAATAATTTGTTGTCATATATTCCTTATGTGTTACTATTTGAATAATACCAACACACCAGAACTTTGAATAATTGTTTATTGACTGGTAAACAAAATTTTGTTACAATGTTTTCTTACACCTTTGACAGGGTGGTAATAACTCTCACTAAAAGTTTACAAAAATGGTATACTCATGCCATGAAAACTATGAAATTACACTGAGTCACTATATAGCTACTATAGCAACATTGTTACAATGTTTTCTTACATAAAATATGGGTGGTTTACTGGCACTACAAGTTTACGAATATGGTATACTCATACAATAAAACTGTAACTACACCCGGTCACTTTAGCCATATTGTTACACTAGACTTTACCCTACCTTGGTATATATCTGTAATTAAATAAATGGCGGGTTTAACTAAGTGTTGTTATAATGATGAAAGAAAGAGAAACCATCATATTTATTTGAACATTTAAAACGCAAGCGCCATATGATGGCCCTGAAGCACTCACCTGAGTTAAAAGTACAGCAATTGTTGAAGACTTGACCTAGTGACTTTGTGTCCTAGTTTTTGACCCCACTGGACTCGGATTGAAATGTGGATATGATATATTCAAGATAAACATTCTGACAAATTTTAATCAAGACTGAGTAGTAAATGTGGTTCCTAGGGTGGGAACAAGGTTTTTCTAAGATTTGGTCTGGTGACCCAGCTTATTGATGCATGTTACCCAGATTCAAACTCTGTCTTGACATTGTAAAGATATAAATTCTGACCAAGTTTCATCAAGACTGAGACAATATTGTGGACTTTCAAGGGGTACAAATGTTTTCTAAGATCTGACCTGATGACCTACTTTTTGGATTCACATTTACATTATTGCAGAATTTTCATTGCTAGGTACTTGAACAAACCCATTTAAATATTCTTTCAAATCCCATTTTTTGGGATAAATGTTCAGAGCTGACAATCTTCATTTGAGACATGTTATTGTTCAATAGACTGAGTTCATGACTGATGACTTCAAGGGCCTCATTAGAGAATGACTCAGGTTGGTTCGGCAGGCATTCATGACGTCCTCCTTTATTTTTTTGTTTTTATTATTGTGCCTCATTTTATTAACAGAAATGCATTATTTTAAGTTAAAAAAAAAATCAATGGTGAAATCAATATAGAATGAAAATGGAATTGGCCTGATTGAACAAACACACTGTTTTTTAACCTGAATTAATCTTACAAAGAGCTCATGGTTACAGACAATAATCATTTTTATGTGTTCATGTGCAGATAACGTGATTTTGACACAAAATTGACGCAGCTTTCCTTCGTTTGAGGATTTTTCCAAACGGCAATTAGGTATTTTCTCCCACATTTGTAAAGTTTGGTTGACCAGTACTTTATAAAGAAGGAAATAAATTGCTGGCCTCCCACTCGTGGGGCATGAACATGGAATAGAGTTTTAACGAGCTTTAAGGTGAAACACACCTTGCAGGACACAAAGGCGGACATTGACTGACCACAATAGAAGTCACCATGTGCTAGTAGAGCTTATAAAATGCATCAACTGAAAAAAAATAATTAAGAAATAAAAGCAAATGACAAACAATATCAGTGTATGAATTATCAGGGAATAAAATTCTAGTCTTTTTATAATGTATCTAATTATATACCGTATTTATCCTAATAAACGCGCCCGGGCGCGATGCAAATCACAAAGGGGGCGCGTTTATTTCACCCCCCTTTAGGTATAATATGAGTCAACACCTACAATGTGTTTACTGGTATTTACGAAAAGATTCAAGTTCATTGAGCAAAAGTAAACATATCACAATCAGTTTTACCAGAATACTACAGTACAGACACCGCATACTTTAACAAAAACGCCTGTCCGCGGTGTTCACTTTTCCCGATGGGTGACATTTCACAGAAGGGGGGGGGGGCGGACACGCTACTGACTGCGGTGTTCATCGAACACCCGAAATCGCCACAATTGCACGCTATCGTTAACGGGAACACCTGTGATCACCGCGATGCTGCGCGGCCTCCGTAAAAACCTGTCCGCAAGGGGTCATTCACGCGTTTTAAATGTAAATGTACAAAAGAAAATCATATACTACATGTACATGTAGATATTATAGGCACATGTATGCGTACTTAAATTCGGACAGTACGTAAAGTCGGAAACGTAAATAAAGCATTAAGATTATCAATACTATTAGCTCTTATGGTGTTAATCAATGCAATTGCCCTTTTTAACAACAAAGAGTAAGGCGAAATTAATTTCGACCTGATTTCCATAAACAAACAATACCTGTGAAGCAACCCCCATTTTAATTCCAGCAAACACACATTATTTCCTCACACACAATACAAACTACTGCAGTAAAATCTCTTGATAGTTTTCACACATAGCATCCTCTATGGAGCTAATGCATTAATGCTGTATCTAACAGTACATGCATGCTCCCTATAATATAGTGTTGATTTAATGCCTATTGAAATTGTCACTTGCTGACTGTGTTATAAATTTACAGTTTTAACTCCTAGAAATAAAACCGAAACATCAAAGATCTTTGATGTCTGCCGACACCATTGACAGGTGTTAATGTAAATAACCGCTTGCAGAGGGATAGGTTTAATTGATGTCATTCGGTAACGCTGTTGTGATTGTCAAAGACTTGTGTATTTAACTGGTTTTTGTTGTTTTTTTTACTGGAATTTGATTGCAAGGTAATTATTATGTTAAGTTTAGAAGGATTTTTTTTTTATTAAANCGGTGATTCGCTGTGTTCGCCTTTAGGCAAACGGCCCCCGCAACATTTGATTTGAACACCCAATTGCCAATTACCTTGTTGATAAAAAAAACAAATTTTCCGTTAATAAAATGCAATTACTTTATCCCTTAGCAGCCGAGAAATGGGGGGGGCGCTATTATTTTGATCACTCCTTCATTTTATAATACAATAGGGGCGCGTTTATTAGGGCGGGAGCGTTTATTAGGATAAATACGGTATTTTTCACCTGGTGCTCATTAAAATAGTCTTAAGTCAGAGGAATTATTCAAAGCAATAGAAGCATTAAACATGTCAGTAATGCAAAGGCAAAGTTTGATTTACTTGAATGTATTAAGTTACTTAACGCAGAAAACAAGAAAGACAAACCATGCCAATGTGAATAATTGTAAACAAAATAAGAAGGAATGAGCTTAAATGCTTTTGAATGAGCATTAAAGGTACTTGTTCACAGATTTTTTGTATTTTTGAAAAATGTAATTAAATGTGTTAACTTACAAATCTATGATGTTTTGAATATTCTTAACTTAGTATAATAGCAATAAACAAAGTTGAATAAAAAATATTGCCTTCCCCAGGATTTGAAACCGGGACCTCTGGAAGCAAAAGTGCTACCACTGTGCCACGAAGGCTTTCATTATAAACAACGAAATAAATATAAATTCTGTGTTAGTTAAACGTATTGTCCAATTGTTCAAGGAAAAGCGTTACAAACGCTGTGATATTTCACCGATTTTAAATGATGATTATCCATTTATAAACTCATGTATTTACCATTTTTCCAAGTCTTAAGTGTTATTTTGCTTATTTAAACATAATGCATGTATTCTTTTTTCAGTCTACGCCAATTCTTTTGAAAATTGTAATTTAACTGAAACTGTTAACAAGCCCCTTTAAAGGTTGTTAGATTTTTTATTATATAGGCACCATACCCACTCTGCAAAATTACTATTATTGTGAGTTCCCAGGCAGAATATATACCTAATGTGATATCTATGTTAAGCAATATACTGGTGCAATGTTTGTGAACCAAAGTCCCGAGGGTATAAAAGCTAAAATGGAGATATCATTGGGGCACATGTTCTCAACAAGTTGAATGCGACCTCTAAAGTGATGACAGTTTTTTTGCAAATTGACCTACAGTGACCATACTTTTGACCCCATAGGATCCAGTTTTGAAGTTTTAAAGACATCATTTAGAAAATGTTCTGACCAAGTTTTTTAGACCCGACATGAAATCCATACCAGGCCCTATGGAATCCTCATCACCATCATTTGCCCGCACAGCGCCGTCTGGAGTGTCAACACCCCCGTCTCCCTTGGTGACAAGGTTCCGTACAAAGTTGTCCTGCGCCTGGTACACCTTCCTGCGACCCGAGTGATGTCTCGGAGACTTCAATCCCTTCGTCTGTTTGCCTGAACGGTTTCCCATGGCTGTCCAACGGTAGTGTACTTGTGTTCTATTAGATGTTAAATGACGATCTGGAATTTAAAAAAATAAAACTATACCTTTTACTTTAAGAGTAAAAAAAAATGAAAAACTCATTATTATCCCTTAATTATCTGCTACTCCAATTGGACAAGGTTTTGAAACCATTTGACCCAGACTCAAACAATTGGCCTTAATATTGTCATGATAAACATTCTGACCAAGTTTCATCAAGATCGAGTAATAAATGTGGCCTCTAGAGTGATAACAAGGTTTTTCTAAGATTGAACCTAGTGACTAAGTTTTTAGACACACCTGACCCTGATTTAAAATAAGCCTTGATTTTATAAAGAGAAGCATTCAGACCAAGTTTCATTAAGATTGAGTCATAAATGTGGCCTCTAGGGTGGTAACAAGGTTTTAAAAAGATATATGACCTAGTTTCTATAAGCATATGACCAAGATTTAAACTCGGCCTAAATATTGTTTGGATAAACATTCTGACTAAGTTTCATGAAGATTGAGTCATTAATAAAGCCTGTAGGGTGATAACAAGGTTTTCCTAAAAATCAATTTGTGGTGATAAACATTTTTAACAAGTTTCATCAAGATTGAGTCGTAAATAAGGTGTCTGGAGTGGTAACAAGGTTTTTGTAACATTCTACCTTGTGACCATGTTTTTAAGCACAGGCTATTCAACTTCAGACATCTCCTAGATATTGTCCAGATAAACATTCTTATTACTTTTTGCTAATATTCTGACATCATTGTGGCCTCTAGAGTGGTTACAAGTTTTTTCTAAAATTTGACCCTGTGACCTACTTTTTGGACACACATGACCCAGATTCAAACTCGACCTTGCTATTGTCTAGATAAACATTCTGACAAGGTCATCAAGATTGGATGAACAAGAGATGTGTTTGTCCGAAACACAATGCCCCCTACTGTGCCGCTTTGAAATTAAAAAAAATAAAATAAAATAAATTTACCTTTGAACTTGAAGGATGACCTTGACCTTTCACCACTCAAAATGTCCAGCTCCATGAGCTACACATGCATGCCAAATATCAAGTTGCTATGATCAATATTGCAAAAGTTATGACCAAACTTTAACCTAGGTTACAGTTTTGGGTCAGACACACAGAAAGACAGACACACAGAAAGACAGACACACACAATGAGAGACAGACAGACAGGCCAAAAACAATAAACCCCCCTTTTTTTTTTAAAGGGGGCATAAAAATGTGGCCTACATAACAAGCACACTGCTCATCACACACTGCAAATCAACGGACGCCTGACATCGTGCCCGGATGAGCTTAAAGGGACTGTAAACCACGAATGACGAAAAAAGAAAAGTTCTAAAATACCGTTTTTTTGTACAATTACTAGTTTATATTGATACAAATATCACGACTGGTATATAACATTACTTGAAAAAAGTTTTATTTTTTATTTTTACTTAATTTTTTTATTTATCTATTTTTACTGGGTATGTATACCAGGTAACTACCAGTTAACTATAAATAACGCAAGTAGATTGATCATCATCGTCACGTGGTAAATCCAGGAATGCAAATTGTGCATGCTTAGTGAATTGAATAAATTTAATATATAAAATGATCAATCTACTTGCGTAATTTACAGTGTGTATATCGTTATGTCACCTATTTTTGGGATTTACTTTCTATTTCACATCGCAAATTTTTTTACCGAATATACTGAAAATATGAACTTTTTTCGAGTAATGTAATATACCAGTCGTGATATTTTAATCAATATAAACTAATAATTGTAAAAAAAATACGGTATTTTAGAACTTTTCTTTTTTCGTCATTCGTGGTTTACAGTCCCTTTAAGAATTTAAATACTGATTGATGGCCGTTTGAGATAATAAGATTTGAT